>OX422211.1:504071598-504339098 GCA_949130495.1 Sambucus nigra | reverse complement strand
CGTGTCTAAAAAATCCTTGTCATGTCGGCCCGAAACACGACCCAAAATACGAATTTCCACCCCTACTCTTAAGTACTAACTGAAGCAAAAAGTGTATTCAAAGTCACCGAATTGAAGTTACCATCCACAAACTCCATTTATGTCCATAAAACTCTCAATTTTTTAACCCTCACTCCATCTTCTTTAATCGTAAGATATACCTAACCTTCCTCTATGCTTATCCACAGTCTCTCGTGTTTAGATCTAAGGTGAGATTTCATTTTCACCTTCTAATTCCCATATTTCGATCCATCGAAATATAGAGGACAATTTGTGGAACTAAAATCTTTAAATTGATCCGTAAGAACAACTTGGAAGAATTAATAAAACAATCAAATATATGACCAAAAATTAAATAACCCACACACAACAAGATCTACTCAAGCACATTAAAGCTAACAAAGTGAGAACCAATGCTTTGATACCAATTGAGGAAAATGTGATGTTCTACTAACTCAATGAATTATGAACTAACCTAGGGGGAATAGGTTGGAAAGCAAACTTGGTCAATCTTTCACGGTTCTCAAAAAATGTTCTCAATTATAAACACTAGATTAAAAAAAAGTTCTTAAATTAACTTTAAACACACACAAAATTTGGGTTTAAGTGAATCTAATTAAGAATACCTAGACCTACAACACTTAGCAAATTTTAAAACAAAGCACAAGATGCAAACAAGTTTATGTTAGGTGTGTGTGATTAGTTGTGTACAAACAAACACGAACACACAGAATTTAACATAAGACACAGTTTATACCAAGGGGTGAAAAAAACCTCGACGCACTCACAATTTCCATTTATATTTGAAAAGAAATTTCTCAAAGGTACCTCTCACACAAACACTATTTCGTAGTCCTCAATGAACCTTTAAACTCTCCCCCATAGCTAATGAAAATCCACCTTAAGCTCCTTGAGATAAATAAAGAACTCCGATTTTTCTTGTAGTCGCGCCACACCTCAATCTCCCCAATAGAATGAGATGCCTCCAATTTTAGATCGTGGATTAATAGTTCATAGAAATTAACAAAGTATAGTTTGAATTGACAAAGTGAAAGTGCAACTACATACTAGGGTTTATATAGATAAGGTCCAAAAAGCACACACACAATTATTCTTCAAATATTTTCAATTTAAATTAAACTTTGTACCAATTGAACCGATTATTATGTTAAATATATTAACTAATTTTATCTTAACCTAATGCATGCATCTAGGTGAGTATAGCACATAAAACAAACCAATCACACAACTCTCGATGTACGAGGAACTCCAAGTGGGAAAAATATTTAACGAGCTAGCTAACACAATTCATTATGTTAGGAATTACAAAAGGACATGAAAAAAGACTTACACAACTGAGTCAACTCTTCAACTTGATGCCTCTTCGTTCCCTTGACCTTCTGCACGTCGACACGTTGGTGTCCACTTACACACTTCCCTAATGCATGAGTCCACACACGCCTCGGTATCCACCAATCCTGGCTTAATAACTATCATACAATACGGAGTCCGCCATATGTAAACAAACCAAGCATAATATCTTCCACATAAAAAAAATATTCAATAAAGATGATGTATAAATAAAATTTGGTGCCAAACAGAGTTCTCAAACTAACATAAAACATTAAATCTTGGATCTCAAACTAGGTGGGTGAAAATTAGGGTTTGTAGGATTTTGGATATACGTAGGAACTTGATTTTTGGCAAAATTCTCTAGTAAATTTTTTTCGAGCACTCCTATTTATACAAAACATGAATTTTAAGGCTATAGAATCTCGTTCGAATGAAAACAATATATTCGTTTAAAGAAAGTACACAATCTCTTCGAATGGTATTGGTCATATCATTTGAGTAGTCTTCAAATGACCTTCGAATGAGATTCCACTGTAAAGCAGAAAAATATATTTTGATCCTTACTTGAACCTTGTTCGAATGAAAACCCATTCTCGTTTGGACCAATTTAAAACCTCATTTGAACTATTATTGTAAACTCATTTGAAACAATTAAAAATTATCGTTCGAACATTTTTCAAGGGAAATAATTTTTCCATAAAAAATCCTTTTATATAAAATAGACTTAAACATATATTAAAATAACACCCAATGAAATACCAAGGATACAAAATATAATTATTCATACCCCATGAGGTCCTTGTTCGTCGATGATGAAACATCGCATAAAACACGACACGATGGCGCAGAAGTTCTAAATTTTTCAGTACGGTCTTCAATCAAACATACGTCACATGATTTAAAGGATAAACACTCAAGAACTAACCTATGACTCAAATGGTTTTGATCAAATGGAATTAAGACAAACCATATAAATTGACTTGATTAAAAAATTTGTCCTTACAAATGTCCCCCTTTGGGTATTCCTAGACGAAATTCATAACAAAAATCCATGAGCCGCAAAGCCCATCTAAAGACTCAATCCCCAACCCCAAAAGGAATAAGTTCAGACTTGATAAACACATATGTTGAGTAGCTTTTCTCTTGTGTAAACCTTGTCGTATCTTTGCAAACCTGCATAATTAAATATACCTTTCAAATGTAACTTGAATATATAGTAATATAAATCGCATATGAAAAGCCCTCCCCCTTTGTTTAACAATCTCCACCTAAGATAAGATGTCTCCCCCTAAGGTAAAAGTTTCTCACCCGCAGTTAAAGAGTTTGATACCATTTCTCCCCTTTTTTGTTCACGAATAAAAAAGATTAAGGTTCATAGCAGAAATAAACTCCCTCAAAATGTAACACAAGTAAATATAAGTAAAACAAGTAAAATCATGCGATGATGTGAAATGCAAAATGCAATGACAAACACAACTCGGAAATACAAGCTCAAATAATCCAAACTATAAACAAAAGATACCAATATGATCATATATCATACTAATTTGAAACCACTTGAACTTAATGCAAAACACATGGCATAGATGAATTAAATGAAAATGCAAAGAGTCAAAATAAATCATATAATATACATAGCAACCATATACCAATGAATTACAAAATGAGTATATATATATATATAAACACCATAAAAGACATAAAACATTTAAGTTTTTCACACTCACATAGTATCGATGTGTCTAAAGAAGGTGGTACGGGGTGAAGGGGCGTGAACTAAAAACAAGAGAAATATGACCCAATCACTTAAAATATGTCCAAGGAGTTCTATTTGATCGCAAAAACTTATCAACTTTGGTTTAGCCTCATAGTGCCAAATAAAGAACTAAGAAATGGACAAATATACACAATGCACACTACCCTAGAAATTTTGATGATTCTCAAATCAATAGCGTCAAACAATTAAGCTCAACTAGAAGTCATTGTGAAAACCCATTGATTTTCATCTTAACACCCTCAAAATATAAACATATATCAAAATTTTCACTCATTTTGAATATACTAAAAATTGAAGCATCAATAAACAAATTTGGCCTTGCAAGTTTTTATTTTCTTTTGACACTCTTTTATTTTAGGCTCTTGCCAACGCTGGCTATTTACACAAATGATATTTCTCCTTTCATATCCTTTTCCCATTGAAAACTCAAAAGTTTATCAAATAAGGTCAAACTCACACAATTATTCTTACATGCATAAATTCCCCATAGTAAAAAATATTATTAATATGATAACATTGATGGGATAACACCTCGCCTAGCTCATGAAGCATAGGAAGTAAAATCCAAAGGAGCTCATAAAAAGTGTATTTGAGGCATATACAAACTGAATACATCAAAGCATATCAAAGTCAAACAAATCCATGCAAGCATGATTAAGAACAATCCTAAGCATTTAAAATCATAATCAAAAGTCTTAAGCACATGAATATATGGAGCGAATTGGATTTAAATACACCAGTATGCCACACATAATGTGTAAAACTAAACTACACATAAATAAAATATTTTTGAGTTTATAAACTTTTTTTCAAAAATGACACCACTTGAAAACTAAAATCAAAAGATAAACAAAAAGTTTTTTATTTTTTACAATAAGACTCAAAAAGAAAAATTAAAATACAAAAGACTCAAACATCATATAACTAGAAAATACATATAACATGAAGTACAAAATCTAGTGTATGAAAACATGCAAAACACAATCAACCATTAGATTTAGCATAAGAAGTATCATGTCCAAGTATATGATATATAACAAGTATAATGTTTAAAGCCACCAAATCTAATTTCCTAATCCACATAGGTGAAACGCGACACTCCTAGGTTTTGGTAACTTCACTGACTTTAGTTTTAGACTTCCTAGGACCTTTTCTAAGATCAAAGAAAAAATGCTTAAGGCGACCTTTCCTAAAATGTGTACATATATAGACATGACGATGAATGTTGCCCAAGGGTTAATCTTTTCTAACGTCCTTAGCAGTGGTTGACCCTCTTAAAAGATTAGTATTGTCTTTATCAACGAAAGTAATAGGATCATCGAAGCAAATTATAAATTTTCTTTTTTTGATTTGGATGATGCTTAATATCTTATCTAACTTTTCATACCTAAACTACAAATCAAATTTGGCATGGCTCAAGTCTCTTAATTTATTTTCAAACTCTTTTATACTAGACTCAAGAAAATGACGAGACTCATAAAAAACTACATAATCCTTTTTCAAAATCTCCATTAATCCACGAATATTATCACGCTCTTTCTCAATAAAAGTGAGCTTCTCTCTAAGAATCTTCTCACGTGCCCTAAGATCATCAATCAATTTCAAATCATCATTACCAACGACACGTTCTTTTAACTTAGCATCCAACTTCAAGTTCGCCTTTTTCAACTTCAAATACTCGGCGTATACCTCTCTAAAGGAAACTTAAAGCTCATTTTCCTCCTCTTCCTCTTCTTCTTATTATTTTTCTTCATCACCACTCTCTTCACCACTCACTTGGAATTCACACACTTTGGCCTTGTAATCGTCATGCATACAATTATCTTCATCGAAAGACTTTTCATAAAGGCTCATAAGACTGATTGTGAACGTACGCGGTAATTAGTTTCCTCTTACGATTCACTATCGCTAAGGATAACATTATATGCCTTCGACTTCTTGCCTTAGTTTCTTGTCTTAGTGGTACATTTCGCTGCCCTATGACTATAACCCTCACATCCAAAGCTTTTATTTGACTCGTCCCTTTTAAAATTATCATTACAATTTTTAGAGAATTTATAACCTCGTTAAACCTCCTTTTCTTAAACTTCTTTTTATCTTCCAATTATTTTTCAAACTTGAGAAATTTAATAAACTTCTTCCCAAACATGGACATATCATCATAATCGATGTCAGACTCATCATCTGAAATAAATGCTTCCTCCTTTCGTGATTTCAAAGCAATGCCCTTATTTTTCTTTATTTTTTTAGAAGAAAGCATATCTAGCTCATAAGTTTGAAGATCATATATAAGCTCTCCGAGTTTCATAGAGTCCAAAAGTTACTAGAGAATTCAAAATAGTGACTTTGGAATTAAATATTTTAGGAGAGGACTTTAATATTTTCTTGACAACTCTAATTTCGAGTATTCTCTCTCCCAAGTTCAATGATGAGTTAACAATATCATACAGTCTCACATAAAACTCATCAAAGGTTTCACTCTCCACCATCCTAATCACCTCAAATTGAGTGGTTAGGTTTTAGAGTTTAAAAGCTTTAACAACACTAGTACCATCATGAATGAGTTATAGTTGTCACAAGTCTCTTTAGACGTTTCAGACGTCATAATATGATGGAACTCCTCCAGTGTGAAAGCACAAAAAAACGCATTCAAACCACTGACATTATAATTACTCAACTTGTTCTCATCCTCATTCCAGGTTACAATGAGCTTAGGAATTTAATATTCACCTACAAAAGTCGTGGGTGGAAATCACCCGTTGATAACAACTAACCATACCCGCTCATCTATCGTCTTAAGAGATGATTTAATACGCCTTGTTTAGTACACATGGTTATACCCATCAAACAACGCTGGTTTAGAAAATGACTAAACTTTCATATAAAAATAACCTGAATTCATGCCTAAACAACTTATAGACACTCACTCTAATACCATTTGAAAGCATAACTACGTGCTAGGGTTTATATAGATAGAGTCCAAAAAACACACACACAACCATTTTAAAAGAAAATCAATTTAAATTAAACTTAGCACCAATTAAAATGATTTTTGTGTTAAACAGAATAACCAATTCTATCTTAACCAAAAGCATCCATCTAGGTGAGTATAGTAGATAAAATAAATCAATCACATAACGCCCGATATATGAAGAAACTCAAATTGGAAAAATCTCGAACGATGCAACCGAGAAATTCACTCTGTCAGGAATTATAAAAGGACACTGCATAAGACTTATACAACCGACTCAACTCCTTCAACCCATTGATGCATATTCATTTTCTAAACCTTTTGCACATTGACACGTGAGTCCACACATTCCTTGGTATCCACCAATCCAGGATCAATAATTGTCACACAATACAAAGTGCATAATATATAAATAAACCAGGCATGGAATCCACCTCATGAAACAGATACTCAACAAGGATTATGAGTAAATAAACTTTGGTTCCATACGAACATCTCAATCTAGCACAAAAGATTAAATCTTGGATCTCAAACTAGCTAGGTAAAACTAGGGTATGGAGGCGTTTGGTTATAGATACGATTTTTCCCAAAATTCTCAAGTAAAAAAGTTCCCAGCAAGCCTATTTATATAAAACATGAATTTTGAGGTGGATTAAACCAAAATAATATGTTCATTCGAACAAAGTATACACTCTCGTTCGAATGACATTGTAGATCTTGTTTGAACAGACATCAAACGACCTTCGAATGAGATTCCACTATAAAGCAGAAAAATATCGTTTGATCCTTGTTTGAAACTTGATCGAACAAAAACATGATTTGAACCAACTTAAAACATGATTTGAACGATTAAAAAATCTTGTACGACCATTTTTTTCACAAAAAATAATTTTTCCTTAAAAAACCCTTTTATGAAAAATAGGCTCAAACATTATTTTAAAACAACACCCAATAAAATGCCAAGGATAAAAAAATATACTTATTCATACCCCATGAGGTCCTTGATCGTTGAATATGAAACATGGCATTAAACACGACATGATGATGTAGACGTTCTAGCTTTTTCGGTATGGTCTTCAATCAAACATACCTCACAAGATTTAAAGGATAAACTCTCAAGAACTAACCTATTACTTAAGTGGTTTTATTCAAATGGAATTAAGCCAAAGCATATAAATTGTCTTAATTCAAAAATTTGTCCTTACAAATCTCCCCCTTTGGCTATTCCTGGACAAAAATTAGAAACAAAAACCTATGGGTCATCAAGCTCATCTAAAGACTCAATCCCAACCCCAAAAGGACAAAGTATAGACTTAACAAACACATACGTTGAGTAGCTTTGCTCTTGTGTAAACCTTGCCGCATTGTTGCAAACCTACACAATTATATACACATTTCAAATGCAACTTGAATATATAATAATATAAACCACATATGACCCCACCCCTTTGTTTAACAAACTCCACCTAAGATAAGACTTCTCACCCTAAGGTAAAAGTTTCTCCCCCACAGTTAAAGAGTTAGACAACTAATTTCCCCCTTTTTTTTTCCAGAAATTGACAAAGAAAGAAGTTCATAATAGAAATAAACTCCCTCTAAATGTAACATAAGTAAATATAAGTAAAGCAAGTAAAATCATGTGATGATGTGAAGTGCAACATGCAACAACAAGCATAACTCAGAAATACAAGTTCAAATAATCCAAACTATAAATAAAATATACCAATATGATCATATAGCATACTAATTTGAGAACCACTTGAAACTGAAGACAAAACATATGACATAGATGAATTAAATGCAAATTCAAAGACTCAAAACAAAACATATAATATATATAAACCATATACCAATGAAGTAGAAAAGTGTATATATATAAACACCCCAAAAGACACAAAACATATGAGTTTTTCACACTCACATAGTATCTATGTGGCTAAATAAGGTGGTACGGGGTGAAGGGGCGTTAAATAGAAACAAGAGAAATATGACCCAATCACTCAAAATATATCCAAGGAGTTCTATTTGATAACAAAAGCTTATCAACGTTGGTTTAGCCTCATATAGACAAATAAATAACTCAAAAATGGACAAATATACACAATTAACACTACCCTAGAAATTTTGATGATTCTCAAATCAATAACATCAAATAATGAAGCTCAACAAGAAGCCATTGTGAATTGTGCACGATTAAATTTTTCCATGCGCATGATCTTATCCAGTGTGGACATCGTGCCAACGCCGTGCAAACGGGATTAAAATGAAGTCGTGCGAATGGAACAATGCACACTGGCCTAAAATGAGGTCGTGTGAATGGTCTTTACACATAACCCTTAAAAAAACTTTAAAAGTTAGAATAAATAGGACCAATTCCCAAAATAATTTAAAAAATAGTTTAAACTCTCTGAGGCTATTTAAAAATCACCCAAGTCCCTGTTGTGAAATCCTCATACATTTTCAATTAAATATAAACTTTTAGATAATGTTTAGAAAAATGTGCACACATGTGATTAGCCTTATAAAAATCATAACTATGTAAAGGGTTCATTTTTTCACTTTAAATGAACGTATAAATCCAGAGTTCTTTAATAAGCGGCGAAGCATAATCTCCAGTCTTTAATTTCCAAGGTTCATTCTATACCTAAACTAGACCGTGCTTAACTCATAACGAATCATGTCTATTTGACTTGATGGACACAATGTCTCAAAAATTTTGTTACGAGAAAATAGCTAACATTAATATATGGCAAAATTACATTTTCAGTAATTGAGTAAAAAAACTACCCACCGTAAAATATTCCAATTCGGTGATGGATAAAGACGTGTAATTTTTCTTCTTGATATGCCAATTAACCAAACAACTCCCTAAGTGGAAGCAACCAATTAAGATACTATTAGTACCCTCTATACCTCTCACCTAATTTCCATTTAAATATGCTAACAAATAAGTATTAGTTCTACATGGTACCAAATATAAAAGATGTTGTCCAACTAACATACTTGATTATACACTTAACGACTTTCACATGGTATTATTTACGATACTATTGATTACAAGGACAAACTCTTATGCTAAAGGATATATCGAAAAGACTAGACATACGGTATGATATATTATAATCATACTTTGATATACCATTCACTTGACATCCTAACATCCTTTCCAAGCTTTTTATATTGACTCGTGAGAGCCCGCTCATGCTTAGAAGAGTCAAAATCAAATTTCTTCACAAGATCTTTTACATATATAGATTGTGAAATCAAAGTTTCTCTCTCTATTTTGATATACTTGAAGACCAAAGAAAAAGTTGAGTTCCCCAACCATGTTCACTTCAAACTCCATTTTCATAAGCAAACCAAAACTATGATCTAGGCTTTAACTAGTGTAGCAAAAATAATGTCATCTACATAAACTGGGGCTACCATTATATCCTTACCACAAGACTTAAAAAAAGAAAGTATTGTTCATACTTCCTCGATTGAAACCTTTCCTCACTAGATTGAGGTGACTTTATCGCACCAAATCCTTGGGGCTTGACGAGTCCATACAAAGCCTTTTTAGCCTATAAAAGTGTGTAGGTAACTTAGGGTCCTCATATCTCTTTGGTTTTGACTCAAAGATTTCCTATTAGAGAGTGACATTAAAAATACACTATTCACATACATTTTATGGAGCTCAAAGTCCAAATCACAAGATACGGCTAAGAGCAAATGTATCGATTCTATCCATGCCACTGAGGTAAAAGACTCATCAAAGCGAACACCTTTAACTTAAATGTTTCATTGAGTCACTATCCTAGCCTTGTTTCTCAACACGATACCCTCTCCATCAAATTTATTTTTAAAGATCCATTGGGTACCAATGTCGTGGGCATATTTTGGCAGGAACTATATTTTAGGCATCTTATTTTAAGAATTTTTATAATTTATCTTTCATAGCATTGACCCAATATTCGTCTAAAAAGGCTTCTTTCACATTCTTAGGTTCGAGAGTAGAAGTATAACAAATAAAATTAACTTCTTTATGGAGTTGAGAATAGTTCTTTAATCCAACAATATGACTCTCAATGATTTTGGTAACACCATGGTCCTTTCATACCCAAGTAGGTGTCTCAATCCCTTTAAAAACCACTTGAGGTGGTGTGGGTACCTCCATACATTCATTTTTTTTTTATCATTTTCTTCTTTTACATGAGGAAACACGAAAGATTTGTTCTCACAATCATCCTCATTATTTTCAAAGGAGTCGTTGTCATTTATGACAACACTTATTAACTCCATCATTGTTTTTAAAGTAAAATTGTACACATCGTAGGCGCGATCATTAGTGGAATAATCAAGAAAGATGCCAACATCACTCCTAGATTTAAGTTCGGTTAAGGACTATATAACACTTGCTTTCAAATACTCTAAAATATTTAAGTGTGGGATTATTGACTTTCCAAATTCCATAAGGGATTTCGTTGCTACTATATCTCCTATGTACTCGGTTCACCATGTGATACGTCGTGTTTACCTCTTCACCCTAAAATACTTTAGGCACATCCTTTCCTATCAACATGTACCTATTTATTCATTGGATAATTTAGTTTTTTGTTAAATAATTCTATTTTTTTGAGGTGTTTTAAGGGTAGAAAATTCAAGATGTATACCAACATAACTACACCACTTTAGTATATCGGTTACCTCAAATTCTTGACCATGATC
Organism: Sambucus nigra; assembly: GCA_949130495.1. Taxonomy (NCBI): domain Eukaryota; kingdom Viridiplantae; phylum Streptophyta; class Magnoliopsida; order Dipsacales; family Adoxaceae; genus Sambucus; species Sambucus nigra. Next base: position 504,328,248 of record OX422211.1, on the reverse strand, counting down.
ACTTCGGAATTGTATGATAGTGCAACCCTTATCATTTCAAATTTGTTTATAATTGGGACTTGTTATGAAAAAATCCTTTAAAAGTTAACGTATAAAGTAATCAACGATCATAAGGACATAAACCTTACCACTTATGCTCATTATACGCATTAGACCCATGAGGTCTCTAAGATTATACGTGTACTCATGTTCCTCACGTAACTTGGATTGTCCTATTCTATTTTATAAAAAACTTTGAGTTTAGTCCAAGAGGTCTCCGTAAAGCTTCATCCAAATTATATTGGATCACTGATGACGTTACCCCAAGTTTATAACTTAGGATAAAGGTATATTATCTAAAGGACATAGATTCACCTCCTTAGCTAAATGTTTTTTTAAATTGAAAAATTCTTTGATTTAACCTTGTGGTTTTGAGATTTTACAAGTACATGATGCTATATATTCTTCTTATAAAAAAATTATGTTTAAAATTCATCCTTTATATTGAAAACTAATTTGGTTATTGGTTGGATAAGAAAATTCTGAGCTTTGTGAAATTCTGCAAAATTGGCAAAATCTAGCTTTGGCCACAACCTTGGTCGCTGGTTGTTCGCCTCAATGAAAAATAACTTTGCATTTATGAGGCATCTCCTTCACTGATTGTAGCATTTGGAAGACCGTGAGAAAAATCTCTAACTTATTATGTGACCCCGTGTCGCTGATCCTTCACATTAGTGAAGAATCTTCTTATGTCCGCGAGTCTGTTAAGTTTTTTACTTTTCAAAATATCTTTCCAAAATATTACTTTGGTAGTTGTTTTAAGAAAAAATAATGGTTGGGAAATCAAATTGATCCTATCTTGACTAGTGGATAAACTATACACGAGTTATATCCCACTTATCTTTATACACTGGTGTATATAATCATGGGTTTCTCCCTTGCTCCAAGTAGAGCAAGAAGTGAATTTTTAAGAGAGAAATTATCTTATCTTTCAAAAGAAAATTTTGGTTATCTTCTCACTATGTTCTTCGATTTTATTTTGGTTCATTCTCGAAATAAGGAAAGCCAGACTTTCATATTCAAAATTTTTTGGACAATTTATTTTCCATGATAGTTTTATTCTTGAATGTTGGATACTTTTAAAACCTTGAAAAATACTTTGTGAGTCATTTAGAGAAACTAAACCTTTCACTACATCTTTTCCAAGCGTCAAATATCCTCACACATACTATATTGTAGTCGGTGGTTACTCGGTGGTTCTATTGCCTTGGAAGAAAATCTCTCTTCCACTTAAGAGAAGATTTCTTTAGCATATGATATGAAGACATTGGTCGAGACCGAAATCGATTGCAGTTACGTAGTATACTCTGCTTGTTAGCGTTCTCCTCAGAGAATATGGTGCAAAAGTGTTAATAAGAAGTTAGTGCATCATGTGATTGTAAGTACTTTTATAGATTTGTAATGTTGGCTTAGGGTTACGGCTATTAAATGAAGGGAATATCTACGAATTAAAAAGGTGTTTGGGGATGAAAATTTTGGGATAATGAAAAATTATTGGCAATTTCAAAATTGAAATATGATTTCCACAACAAGCATTAAAAATAATAATGGAGAGAGTGAATAAAGCTTATTAAACACTACATACCAAAATGAAATACTTTCTCTTTCTTTGCTTTTTTCTCTTCTTTTTCTTTTTCTTTTCTTTTTCGCTTTTTCTTTTTTTTTATCTTTTTCTTTTATTTTTCGCCTTTTCTTTTCTTTTTCTTCACATTTTCTTTTCTTTCCCACTCTCACATGCTTAATTGAAATCACATGATAATAACATCATTCAATCCTATGTATCACTCCAAACAAAGGTATTTAAGGTAATATGTCACTACACTAAAAAGGCCAAATTGTCACCTTTCAACTGGCCAGTTTTGTCATGGTCAATGACCGTGACAAAGTCTTGTCACAGTCATTGACCGTGACAATATTATAAAGTTGTCACGGTCTAAGACTATTACAGGTCCGTGATAACTTTGTCAGTAAAAAAACCGTTCCCTCTTCTTTTTTCCCACCATTTTCAGTTCCCTCTTTTTTTTTCTCTCTAAGCGACTACTCTCTCTCTTTAAGTGATTTTCAGGTTAGTTTTTTCCTCTCTCTATTTCCTTTGTATATATGGGTGTGTATATGTGTGGGTGGTGTGTGTTTGTGGTGGGGTGGAGGGGGCAGGGGGTGGTGGGGCAGGGGGTATGGGGGTGGTGTGTGTGTCTGTGTGTGTGCAGGTGGGTGAGTGTGTGTGTGTGTGTGTGTGTGTACAGGTGTGTGTGTGCGTGTGTGTGGTGGAGGGAAGGGGTGAGTGGTGGGGTAGGGGGTGGTAGGGTAGGGGGTTGGGTGTGGGAGGGGTGTGGGTGTTTGTGTGTTGAAATTAATTGTTAATGTTTAGGACTTGAAATTAATTGTTAATTTAGGACTAATTGTTAATGTTGATTTAGGACTTCAAAATAATGTTTAGTTTAGGACTTAAAATTAATTGTTAACGTTGATTGGAGACTTGAAATTAATGTTTAGTTTAGGACTTGAAATTAATTGTTAATGTTGATTGGGTGAGGTTAGTTGGGATTGAAATCAATAGGTATTGTTAATATTGATTTAATCATTGTTTAGAGAATAAAATTAATTTGATATTATAAATATTGTTTCTATATTTTTATTTTGGTTTGAAATTGTTGATGTAGAATTAATTGAGTAGATGAATTAGAAGGATTACGGGATACACATTTGTTAGTTTGTTGTCGTTGTTGGATTATATTGGACGGATGTGGTTGGATATGGAAGTTGGTTGTTAAATTTTTTTAAAATTCTTAATTTAATTCACACTAATAAATCCTTAAATAATAATATTGTCTTACTTTGTTGGGTTGGTTAATTGTGGGAGTGACACGACCGCTGGATTATTGTTAAAATGGGAGGAGGGGGGGGGGGGGGTTCAACTTTTTTCTAAAATTACTTTGTGTCATGACCCGTTCGAGAGTGGTACGACCACGGACTTATCATGATTAAATGAAATATACTTGAAATTACACATAGTGTGCATAGATACTAGCCTTCTAGTTCTTATGCGTACGCATTCAATAGCCTTTGGACTAGTTCGAGAGTCATTAGCCCTGTAACGAGATCTCTCTAATTGTCCCATTTGGACAGTTTGGGACTGCATAGTTTCTGTATAATAATATTCTTAGTGGCTTAAACTTTATACTTTTGGAGGAAGTTCTGCAGTCGTATCTTAATGTTCTCTGGGTACATACTAGATGTTGCGATGTTGAGTGTTATTTCAATTATCAATTGAAATAACACTCACACTTGCAAATCTACGTCGTGTACTTGGAGAACTATGGGGACATGCTATCGAATTTTCCTCAAATTGGAATAATGTGCACGAGCTGTTAAGTATATTATATAACTATGCGGTCTTGAGTGGGACAAGAGACCTCACCCTTCAGAGGAGATGGAGTAAATAGAAATTAATATTATAAATTGAATTTGAATTTGAAATTTAAAAATCGAATATAGTAAGACATAATTAAATGAAACATACTATAACTTTTATACAACAAATAATAGGTGATTGTTTATACTAATGGGAACTAAATGTTCACACTTTTGTTTGTACTAATCCACGAATATACGCTTCTTACATATAATAGGTGATTGTATGGAGTAGTTGTAATGGGATATCCTAAATACAAAGAGTGGATGGGTGAGACAAATATATTAGGGGATGTGTTTGGCAGAGGTGCTAATGAATTTGCAAAATATGCAAAGAGATGTTATAATGATGAAGAGTTTCTGTGTCCGTGTGCTAGGTGTGAGAATGGTAAAGTGTTTGAGTGAAAAACAGTTGAACTATATTTGTTAAGATGGGATATGCAAGATAGTTATCGATTTTGGAGTTTTCATGGGGAATAGAAAGTTTCTTTTGTCCCCGAGCAACCTCCACAACAACCTTCAACAAGTAGGATAAATGTACAAGGGGCCGACGTAGATCATAATATGTTAGAGGATTTAGTTGATGACGCGTACGGAGTTCATGAAGTGGAAGAGAATGAGGTTATTGACGATGTACAAGGTTCTGGTGATCATGAAGATATCGGGATAAACCATGACGATGACTACCAAAGATTAAAGTTTAAGGCGACCCAACCGTTATACTCTGACTGTGAGAATGATCAAATAACTTTACATGCCATGGTTGGTTTGCATAGTTTGAAGACCCAATAAGGTTTGTATGGAAATCGCGTGACATAAATTCTAAATTGGGTGAAGGGCTTTCTGCCCAAGGAGAATACGCTTCCAAATAGCTATCCTGTTATGAAGAAGAGTTTGAAAGGTTTCGGAATAAAGTATAAATAGATTCATGCTTGTGTGTATGACTTCATACTATATCGAAAGGAGTATAAAAATCTCGATCGGTGTTCGATATGCGATGAACCTAGATACGTCCAATCTACTAGCAAGGAAGGCACAAGCTCAAAAGTGCCTTAAAAAGTGTTGAAATATTTTCCCGTTGGCCCTAGATTAAAGTAGTTTTTCATAGTACCATGGATAGTGGAGGAAATGACCTGGCATGCTAGGGAAGAAGTAGGGGATAATCTCATGCATCATCCTATTAATTCTACAGCTTGGAGAAGAATGAGCTATGAGTATCCCAATTTTGCTCAAGAACAGCGTAACATTCGTCTGGAAATATCAACAGATGGTTTCAATCCACTTAGAATTTAAGCACCAATCAGAGTGTATGGACAGTGATCCTAGCCTCACTCAGCCTAATTCCTTCATAGTGCATGAGACCTGAATTTTCGATGTTGTCTTTATTGATCCCTCGGCCAAAGGCACTAAGTGAGGACATCGATGTCTACCTGGATCCTTTGATAGAAGAATTAAATGAGTTGTGGAAAGAGGGTATGTAAGCATTTGACTCTTTTAGAAAAGAAGAGTTTAAGCTGAAAGCTATGTTGATTTGGTCAATTCATGATTTTTCAGCTTATGGGACATTATCCGGTTGTGTAGTACATGGTTATTTGGGGTGTCTTATTTGTGGAGAGGAGACAGAATCTCTTCGTCTCCCCGCTTGCTCAAAAAATATATACCATTGTCATATGAGATTTTTACCTCCCGATCATAGTTTCAGATTAGAGAAAGGTTCCAATTTTTTTATTGGGCGGGTTGAACATAGGCTATTGCTGAGAAAACTTTCAAGTTCAAAAATTAAAAGTAAATCTTATGATTGTGGCCCTAAATTTCCAGGTAAGAATCCTAATTCTAAGAATGTCAATCATAAGAAAATCCCAACTGGTAATGAAACTGAGACAAGAAAGGCATGGTCTGGGAGGTCTATTTTATTTGACCTCCCTTATTACAAGAATAACTCGGTACGCCATGTATTGGATGTGATGCACGCAGAGAAGAACATCGTTGAACATATTGTGGGCACATGCTTTGGGGGGAGTTATTCGAAGGATGGAGAAAATGCACTAAAAGACATTAAATAGTTGAAACTTAAGCCACAACTATGGTTGAAAGAAGATAATAGGGGAAAGACAATAATTTCCCCTAGTGCATTTACTTTGACGAGTGAGGAAAGGAAGGTGATTTTAGACACAATATATAATTTGAAGGTTCAATCTAATTTTTCGTCTAACTTGCAAAGGATTTTGAATTATTCTACCCATGATTTACATAAGTGTAAGTCCCACGATTGGCATGTGATCATGCAATTGGTTCTTGTATTGTTTAAGCACCGTTTCTCGAAGCACAAGGATTTGCAGAGGGCTATTATGCAAATTAGTATCCGCTTCTCACTTTTATATGAGAAGGTAGTCAATCGAGAACGCATAGTGGCCACAAAATTGGCGGTTACTGAAGCGATTTATGTGTTGGAAAAGTACTTTCCCCCATCATTCTTTGACATAAGTGTTCACTTGTTGGTGCACCTATGCAATAAGACACTTCTTTGCGGTCCAAGTAGATATCGGTGGATGTATCTGTTTGAAATATTGATGAAAGTTTTCAAAGATTATGTCAAGAAAACACAATATATTACAGGATCAATTGCAGAGGACTACATAACCGCGGAGTCATCAATCTATACTCAGGAATATATGCCTGACTAGACCAATGTTGATGACATTTATGAGTTCATCGAAGAAGGTGGTCATGAGATAGGCAAACGAGTGAAATTAACGAGTTTGCAACATGAACAAGTAGCTCGTTATCTGTTTGACACAGATGAAGATGTCGAAGAATGGAAAAAGTAAGTTTAAATTACTTTAAGTTTTACATCATTTTGGATTATTTTATACATGATTAATTTTGTAATGCGTTCGGCACGTTAATTTTATGTAGAAAATATGAAGCTTTTGAGAACAATAAAAGACGAAACATAATGGCACAATCAGACATCGAATTTATGCCGTGGTTGTCACATGAGGTAATTATAATGAAAATGGTTGCTATATAATGTTACCTTATAATAAAACTTTATAACTAACTAATCAGTTTATCTATATTCTAAGCTCCTAAAGACGGGTGATGCGACATCAAGGCTCGCTCGTCTAGCCACTGGACCCTTGTTCATGGCACACGAGTATAAAAAATATCGATTGAATGGTCACGTATTCGGTTTAAGGGTATATGAGGAAAGTACAAATGTACAAAACTCAGGCATTTCATACAAGGCTCTTACCTTCTTTCGAGCACTGTTCTAAAAAACCCGCTTAGGCTCCGCCTAGGCTTAAGGCTTGGGAGAAACGCCTCGCCTTACGTTTTTCACGTCTTATTCTTGGTAAAACCCTTAAGACGCACTTTTTTTTTTAAAAACTACAATGCCTTAGTGAAACGATGTCGCCTTTTAAAGAATTTATTTACAAACCGGATCATTATCTTATCCAAAATAATCAAATAGTATATTAATTCGCATATATTCAGACATATTTTTATGATATGTGTAATTTTTGTATTTTAATAGCCTTGTTATGGTTAAAAAATGTTAAAATATATTAAGAAGGCCTAAACGCCTTTTCACGCCTTTTTACGCCTCGGCCCTCCTAGGCTTCTAAGGCTTAAGGCTTGGCCTCCACGCCTCAATCACGCCCCACGTTTTTTAGAACCTTGCTTTCGAGTGAACGCGAAAGATAAAAGCCTTATTAAAGATAAAATGACTTGCTATGGTGTAATTCGAACTATATTTGAATTGGACTATATAAGCTTCAAAGAGGTTGTATTTTACTGTGATTGAGTAAGTGTTGAGGATAAAAATGCTTGTAAAGTTGATCCTGACACTAATTTGATCATGGTTGACTTATCCAAGTTGAAGAGCAACGAACACATGAGCGATGAGCCATTTGTTTTGCATTTCAAAAGGTTAAGCAAGTGTTTTACTCAGAATATATCAATGATGAGCCGTGGTTAATCATCCTACATGCGCCAAAGCGTCTAAACAGTAGTGTGGATGACTTGGCTGCTCCTACCAAATATCAATCCATTTTTTATGATAACCCGAATTTGAAATAATTTTTAGATTTATAATAAGTATTACAATTATCGAATATCAGTTTAATGCTTTTTATTCACTTGTACTTGATCAGTTTACTGCATGTAATATTTAGATTTAGTTCTTAAGCATTAATTCAAAGTCCTTAGCCAGTGGGTGTATTATTCTAGTGTTTTATTATTATCGGACATCAGTTTAATGCTTTTAATTCATTTGTACTTGATCAATTTAGTGCATTAATTCAAAGTTGATAGTGTTTTGTTATAATATGGTTAGTGCTTTGTATTCTTCTAATTAATTTGGATTTGTACTAATAACAACAATTTTTTTTTTATAGAAAATGTCTTCTTCAAGGCTTGGCGGCAGTGGAGGTGACGAGGGCTCCTCAGCCCCTAGGCTCCCAAAATGGGGAAAATTGGGTCCGGCCATTGTAAAACAAGATGGGAATATTGACTATATCCCTTGATTTGGTGAAGACGATTATCGGCCTGGGGTACACTAATTAGAGGGAGGTGCCAAATGAGCTCAAGTTGGCTGTTTGGACGGCACTACATGTATTATATTTATATGTATATTTATATCTTAATTTCAATTTCAATTTCAATTTATATTTATTATCAACTAACACTTAATTTCTTTTTGTTTTGTATTTATTTGAAAGGAACAGTTCGGCCTGGCACCACACCTCCGCAATTCCGTGTTGCAGAAGTTGAGGGAACAACATAAGACGTGGAAGAAAAATTTATGGGCCTGGTACTTTGGGAAGACGCGGGACTCCATTCTCAGACTACGTTAGACCGTCCCGCCGAAGTTGACGATTGCATTGGCAAAGTGGCCAAAGTTCATCGACAATGAGATCGAGGAGCGACAATTGGCATCTCGCCAATCGGGGAGGGAAAACAGGGAGAAAAAGACGGACGTGCACTACTCCGATCGGACGTCTTATGCCGAGGTGGAGCATAGGATGGTAAGTTTTTATTTTTCTATAATTATTGAAATATGTTATTCTGCATTAGTTTACTTTGCGTTACTTACTAATTTTGCATTATTTTATTTCAAGGGATGGGGAGTGGCCCTTGGGATATGCCACATAGGCTCGATGCCTATGTGGTAATTCAAACGAAGAAGGGAAAAGATAAGGAGGTATCCCTGAGCATCGCGGCCACGATTGTAAGTAATCTGAAAATTTAATTTTTATTAATTATGTTATAATTTTTTTATTTACTTAATTAACCAATCGTGTGCTTTTTGTCATTTTCAGGAATATTTTAAGGAAGTGCATGAGTCGTAGTCTAATGCCAACAAGGCATCTTTGTCCACGGATGCACTCAGCCAAGTGCTCGGCGCTGATCGCAAGGGGAAGACTAGGGTGTGATCTCGCGGGTGGGAAAATCTAGGATCATCAGAATGGAGATGAGCAACACCGGGTCGGCTCGTCAGGTGGACACGCATGACACGAAGCTATCAAAGTTAGAGGCGACGGTCCTAGAAATGTACGCATTCATAAAATGTCTGTTGGGAGAAAAGGGTAAGGTCAAGGGTAAGGGCAAGGGAAGGGAGAAGATGGTGGAGGAGGAGGTGGATGAGGACGAGGATGAGGATGAGGACATGGACGTCGCTGCTTCATCGTCGATATGCGCGGACTCACTGCTTGATGATCCACACCCCTACTTGGATCCCGTCTAGCAGCCTATGTCAATAATTGGTTGGTCGAGCATGTATTTACCTGACATATATGATGGCCAGTGGATTTCGAGGCAGTTAATGGACCCTAAAACCATCCCGGGTATCACGGTTCATGGACGTATCCTTCAAAACATCAAGGCCAAGGTGCTCGTCACGCATGTGATAACCACGAAGGAGAACTCCGCTTTTTGGTTGCGCCAACAATGCAGTGTGATGCATATTGAGGGATGTCTCAATGCGTATATCGTGTGGCCTTCCTTTCTCCTCAAACCTACCCCAGACTCTATGGCGTAATATTATTTGTATCTATTTTTATTTGGACACTTGAATTATATTTGAATTATTTTGATTTGTTTCATTTTGGTTTGAGTATGGATTGTATTTTTATTTTATTTCGATATGGAATTATATATGTAATGATTTGGTGCATTATTTCTATTTTATTTGGATATATGTTGTTTGAATAGGTACAATTTTGCTATAACAGGTACAAATATACAGCTGGGTAGTGGCAGTGGCCAAACTGCCCAATAATTTTTTTTTAAATTCTGCCTAGATTTGTCATGGTCATTGATCATGACAAGTCCGTGATAAATAAAACTTGTCAAGGACTTGTCGCAGTCATTGACCGTGACAAATTTTTAGAGTTTGTCACCTGTTTGTCATGGTCTTTAATCGTGACAAAATTTATTACGGTCAAAGACCGTGACAAGTCTGTGACAACAAAAGTTATCACCCCGAGACTTGTCATGGTCATTGACCTTGATAAGTTGAACTTATCACGGCCAATGACTATGATAATCCGACAGTTTTGGTGTAATTTGTATGGTATATAACTCCAATTTGGAGTTGGTAATAGGATTTTGGGTTATGAAACGAAGGGCTATATTAAGGTTCAAAGGGGTTGGTGAGGAGAAACATATAAGGTGAGGATAAGGTCGGCATGGGTTAAATAACAAATATGGCCTATGAACATTTCCTAAAGTTTAGGAATTCTCAAGTCAAAACACCTTTAAAAATCATGCTCAAGTAACATATTTCATATAAACTCAATTAATTAATGATCAATGAAAGACTAGTGAGATTACCAACGAATCTAACATTTTTAAGGAGGAAAGAGTAATGTATAAACACTCAAAAAAGAAAAAAATCCCAAAGCTCACTTGGTGTAAGTATATACAATGCAATAGAAGATTATCGAGTTATAAATGCCTGGTCATGGGCTTAAAGTTTAATTCATGAAGTTATTCATAATATCAATTATTTGAGGACTAAAGTCTAATAGCTTCTTAAATAGAGAACATCTATCCTTGAATTGTCTATAGGATCGAGCATTTATTGAAATTGATCATAGAAAACAAAGGAAAAATTCCCAACAAAGGAGAAAAAAGAAAGAAAATATTTTTGAAATTTTTTAATTTCTTAACAAAAGCATGCATGGAAAGAACATGTGATCAAATCAATGAAACTCAAGCAACAGTAGTAAGAATAACCCACACCCCTTTACTTAAATGTTTCATTGTCCTTAATGTGAATCAAGAACACAACATAAAGAGAGGAAAATAAAGATATTACTCAAAATGGAACGACCCCCGATAAGTACAAGTCCATTGAATCTACAAAACATGTTAGCATCAAGCATAGCAAAAAATAATTACAAAAACTTTAACTAATTACATTAAACTATAATTAAAAAGGAAAAGAAAAAAACTAACTATGTACAACCTACAATTTGAACTTCTAACTAACTATACACTAGAAGTTAAAATTTTTGAGGGTCCACCCAAAATACGATTTGACTTTGAGAGATTAATGGTGTACCCTCATTTTCAAGCATGCCTCCTAGAAAATAAGAATTCCATTTGAACAATTGAAGTCATGTGTAAGGCATAAGAAATAAACATCACCAATTAAATTTTTTTGGGAGGATGATGGGGGATTTGGATGCTAAGGGGGACAAGTACAATTAGGATCCAGAAAAAATAGAATCACTTTCCAAAGGTTTTTCAAGTAGAATAGGAGACGGGGCACATAAAAAGGAAGAACCCATCTTGAAAAATAATTGAAGTAAAGAGTCCTCGTTGGTAAAAAGTTTAAACATTTCAAAGTTTTCAACTGAATCATGACTTAGAGGTTTAATTTCAAGGGAGAAAGACTTACTTTCAATGAAATGTTCTTCTAAAAATGTTTGAGGTGAAGCACAAGTATCAACCTCCTCTTTGCTTTCCACATAGGAATTAATCTCATTGCAAAGTTCTTCAATTTCCAAACCAATACCATTAGCGTTATTCATCACGCCGTGAGTGAAAAGAAGCCAGATTTCTTCCTAAGTAAGCTTCCTTGGATCTAGAAGATCGGATTCCTCATCTAGTTGAAAACATTCTTGAACTTCAAAAATATCGAATGAAAAATCATCGTTGGATTCGAATAATGCATCCAACTCTTGCTCCACAAAATGATTTTCTTTTTGATATTTGTTTTTAAGCCTTTCATTCTCAAGAATTTGAAGGCATTCCCGCACAGTAATAGGTGAAGGGACGGATTTTTAAAAAGAAAAAGTTTGAAAACTATTCCCATACAAACATGAACGATTATAATTACCGAAATCACTATAAAAAGACATAATTACCAAATAGTTTGTAGATGAAAAATTCACGTAGAAAGATGTGCGATCGATAATTCAATATTTTTTGGCGCTCAAATGTTCAAGCCTATAAAAAAGATTAAAATAAAGAATACAAATACAAAGGAAAAATATATTACGAAATAGTAAATCAATTAAAATCTATAACAAAACATTCCCCGACAATGATGTCGTTTTGATGTGGCAAAAATCGAGCGTCCGTGCAGATATGTTAATCGTTGTTGTAGGCTTTCGATCGCAATGCAAAAAATCTAAACTATTAATTACACTCTTATGGAGACGCTCGGCTAGTTCGAGTATAAAAAATCCATAGGGAGTGTTTGATAAACTTTAATTGATTTATTACTTCTCAAATAAAAATGATGATGGTTGAAAAGGGAAAAAAAAGATGATGATGGTTGAAAAGGGAAAAAAAAGGACAAAGTTAATTACGCAAATTAAAACTAAATGAAGATTAATAAAATGAGATTAGGATCACATCCCCACCACGGGCTAAAAAATTCGTAAAAAGATTTTGGTTCGAAAATAATTAATCGAGCATATTCAATTGATTATAAACATCAAATATGAAGAAATTTAATCCAATAATGAAAGATTAAACTTTTGCTCGAATATGGTTACAAATGGATTAATTTCGAAATATCACAATAAACATTACCGTTGCGTGACAAGGGAAGTTAAACGCATAATACCCCAACATTAATACTTAAGGTTTCAATTGAATTCTTTTATAATCGAAACCTAAATTTCAAAGCTCAATACGTAATAATGGTGGAAATGTGACCCCTACCCTCAAACTAGGTACTACACATGATTAAAATAATAAATACAACAAATTAACGAACGAATACAACTAATAAACTAACAAAAATTAATTAACAAAGTAAGTAAATACGAGAATAAAGCTTAAATAAGAAAATAGAACCTAAATTAAAGGAAAGAGAAGATGAATAGTACTTACATACACAAAAATGGATACAAACCCTAAGAGAGGGAAAAAGAGGGAAGCTACCCCCAAAACTAACCTAAACTAACCTAAATATGAATCCCCCCAACAAATGAGAACGAAAATCCCTTTAAACAAAACCCTAGGTTCAAACTTGTAAATAAAAAGTTAAAATCTAAAGGCCCAAATCGATTCTGCTACAGGAGCCGAATCGATTTGGCTACAGGGAAAATTCGTTTTTGGTCCAAACCGAATTGATTCCCAAAAATGGGTGAATCGATTCTCCCTTAACAATCTACATTCTTCATCCCAGATAAACATAAGGAAAATGTCGTAACTTCTTCGTTATATATCCGAATTAGACGCGGTTGGAGGCTACGCGAAGCCAACTCAGAGGGGTACAACTTCCATGAGACATTGGGCCAAAAACTCAAATAATGGAAGGACTAAAATACCCTTGAATGGGCCCTTTATGATGGAATATATATAAACAAGGTTGTCTAGTTAATAAGCATAAAAATAGGAATTAAGGTACATATGGGGGGCTAAAATGCATAAATAAAAATGGTGAATAAATGAATTATCCGAGATGAATCAACATATTCATCGCACCATTCCTTCCACGTTCCACCAGTGTGCGAAAGCCAATATTCGCAGAACAAAGTTACTAATCAAGGGCATAAAGAGATATTTCTTGGTGGGAGAAGCCCATTTAGTTGATGCAACATTTTATACAAAGACTGATAAAGAAAAAAAATCAGTGTTTACTCAAAGTAATGGATGCACCCCGAGAAATTTAGGAAGGGGGCCAAGTAAAGAAATCTATGCACGATAGGTTGGGTCATTAAGTGGTACCTCCTGAAAGAAAAAAAACAAAGGAAAAAAGGAATCTGGAAGAAGGTGCAAGACCCTCTCGGAACAAAAATAGTAATCAAGGGCAGAATGATCTTTCTCTATAGAAGAAGCCCATTTGGTTTATAGAACATTTTATATAAAGATTAATGAAGAAGGAAATAAGTGTTTGTTCAAAGGAGTGGATGCATCTTGAGCAATTCAAGAAGCATGAAAAGTAAAGAAATCTTCACAATAGGTTGGGTCCATAAGTGGTACCTACTGAAAGAAAAAAAGGAAAAGGAAAGGTGGAAGAAAGTGCAAGGCCCACTCGAACTTATCAAAAAGTTATTTTTCCCAATGCCAAGGTTATCTACCATTTATAACGGTGAACACGTCGGTGTTTTAGGAAGAGAGCACTAATATGGTGCCAGAATGCTTCGTAATTGATGGTTCCCATATAATTAAGAATCTTAAGGAGCTAAAAGAAGCACCAAAGTGCATGCAAAATGGACCTACAGAGCAGCTCTAATAAGTCGAGGAGTTGAATTTGGGGGAAGGGGGAGGCACCGAGAGGCCCATCTTCATCTCTAAAATTTTAAGTCTAAAATAATGAGAAGAAATCATCAAGCTTCTAAAGGAATTCATTTATGTGCTTGCGTAGAAGTATACGAAAGTACCCGACATAAAACCAAAGGTAAGTGCTCACAAATTAAATATTTTACCTAATGATTTTCCAGTGAGACATGCCATGTGCACTTATAAAGCTGAGATATATTTGAAGATTAAAGCAGAAACGGAGAAGTTACTCGTTGTTGGATTCATTAAGCCTATCCAATATCCTATTTGGTTATCGAGCATTGTGCCCATTACCAAGAAAGATAAAAATAAAATTTACGTATGTGTGGATTTTATATATTTATACCGCTCATGTCCCAAAGATGAATTTCCATTACCAAGCATTGATAGCTTGGTAGATACGACTATTGAGCATGAAATGTACAAATTCATGGGTGTGTATATTGGCTATGGACCCTGTAAATACAGAGAAGACAACTTTCAGGATTGCTCTAGGCAACTTTCACTACGTGGTCATGCCGTTCTGCTTAAAGAATGCTAGGGAAATGTACCAGTGAACTATAATGGCAATATTTCATGATATATTGGAACTCTATGTGGTTAACTTGGTGGTGAAATCCAAGAAGGATCGCAAGCACATCCAAGACCCATGAAGAGTTTTTGAACGATGTCTGAAGTATAATATGAGGATGAACCACTCTAAGTTTCCCTTCGGGGTTACTGAAGGTAAATTTCTAGGGTTTATTATCAATAGGCAAGGCATAAAGATGGATGCTGAGAAACAAAAGGCTATTTTGATGATGCCACCACTAAGAAGTCAAAGGCAGCTCAAAAGCTTCTTGAGCAAAGTTTTTTGTCAATGAAGATTCGTACCAAGTCTGGCAGAGCTCACCTATTTATTCTCCCAACTCATTAAAGATAAGGTGATGTGGGAATGGGGGGATGAGAAATAGATGGATTCGAGAGGATCAAGGATATTTTGACCTCTCCCTCAATTATAATTCCCCCAGAAGTGGATAGGTATTTATTTAATATCTAACTTCCATCGAGCGACCGATTGGGGATTTAATTGCCCAAAAGAAGGAAGGAAAGGAACAATCTGTGTATTATTTGTCCCGAATGATATAAGGGACTTAGTCTATGTATACAAGTGTATAAAGGCATTATTTGGCCTTGAACTTGGGGCTCAGAAGTTAAGACACTACCTGCTCGCATTTACAGTTCATATCATCACTAAGTGTGATCCTATCTACTACCTACTCGTGAGAACCATTTTGATAGGGAGAGCGACCAGGTGGTTTCTTATAATCTCAGAATATTATCTGAAGTGTTTTACTTCCAAGGCTATCAAGAGTCCAGACTTAACGAATCTATCACCAATTTCTTAAGTTAGAATTTTAAACCTTCGAGTGAGGAGCTAAAAGGGGATAACCTACAAGCCTGTTTGGATGAGGAGATGGAATTCTATGGTTCATGTGAATAAGGTATCGAGGGATAAGGAATTATACCCTCCGATAATAAAAAAAAATCAGTCTTTCTTATAAACTAGACTTTAAGTGCTCAAATAATGAAGCAGAATACGAAATACTCATCCTTGGGTTGTTAGAAGCTTTAAGAAGAGGGGTTTGAGTATTGTGTATACGAGGGGATTCTAATCTCATAGTCAAGTAATTAAATAGAGAGTTTTCTCTATGGCATGCCAACCTTGCTCCCTACCGAGTAATTATCCAGTGCTGGTTAAATTAAATTTTGACTGTCAAAGTGGATGAACATCCCATGACGATGAATAGACATCCTGATGTTCTCATAATAATTACTCATCAGTTAGATATGGATGAACCAAAAGGTATAATTACCGTTTGAAGAAGAACAATGCCCAAAATGATGAAATCTCTATTTTTAAGTGAGGAGCCCACAACCTGGAGAGCCTCCATAGTTAAGCAGCAAGAAATATATTAATGAAAGATAAAGCTATCCGAATTATTTGGCAAGGTGCATAGGAGAAGAAGGTTGTGAGAAGTTTCAAAGAATGCACGATACATATTATGGGGAAACATACGTCCCACTTTATATGCATTTACAACGATCAGGTTACTACTGGTCTAGTATAAGCATGAGGGGTACTCGACTGCAGCAACCTTATTTGATGTTCCAGACCCATTTTGACTAACCAACAAAATAATATTTCGTTGAGGAGATAAATTATTAGAGAAAGACTTACATAGTTTCCTTTAAAGATAAATGGTTACCCAAGAACGTACTTATTACATTTATGAGTATATTATCTATAGGATTGGCATCCCCAAGGTTATCCTCACAGATGATGAAAAGCAATTCGCATGCAAAGAAATGGGAATACCCACAAATAAGTATAAAATCATGCATAATAGTTCCACCATTTCTTATCCAAAAGGGAATAGAAAATTAGGTGAAACTACTAAAACCCTAGTTAATATTTTGAAAAAGAGCTTAGAACATCTCCCTTGGACATGGGATGACCAACTTCCAATGATTTTGTGGGCCTATAGAACTTCAGAGAGGAGGCCAATGAGTCACTCATTTTTCCTTAGTTTATGAAATAGTTTGTCTTTCCTTTGGATTTGGAAATACCTTCCACAAGAGTGGATTTGAGTCATGATCTAATCCCAGAACCAAGACATGTGCATTTGAAGGCTCTAGATGAGCACAAAGACAAAGCCAAAGAAAATTTCCATGTCTATACTCAGTAACTTTTAAGAACGTACAAAAACCTAGTTAAGCATAGAGAATTTGAGGTTGGAGAATTAGTTATTTGAGAGTACACTCATTATACGAGAAGTATGTATGCCTCCAAGTTCAAATGTAATTAGTAAGGTCCGTTCATAGTTAGAGGATGGGAAAAATAATGTTACTGCCAGATTTCATAACTTTAGAGTGAATGCATCTAATCAATGTACTACAAGTGGCTCAAGAAGTACTACGCTTGAGGTATCCCAATGTTTGTTTCATATTTTTCTTTATGAAATAAAAAGTTTCTTACATGTGAAAAAAACCTTGTTATATGAGTTGTTGTTGATAAATGTCAATTTTGATAGATTGAATACAATAATTCATGCTTGGTTATATCTAGTTTTTCTCCCAAATTCTATAATGATGATTATATTATTACCTATGTTTCATTTTATAACCAATAAAATTTTATGCATATGCTCAAAAAATCGTATGAGGTGATACATTCCAAGTTCTTGTCATTAACATCTTAATAGACCTCTCACACCATATAAGCACGCCATACTAAGAATCACGATGTTTCCACTTTCGTCTCGCACAAACATTCATAAATTCCTAACATTTCTAAATCAGAAGCGCGAAAGTGATTAATGATAATTAACTTAGCCACATGCCACTTGGCAATGAATCACTTGTCATGCTAATATCTTTGACTCCACCGTCGAGAACACTAACTGAAATCGTCACCAATCTAGCGTGACTGACCCAAACAAACACTGACGTTGAAAGATCCATTACCAACCCTACCACGTCACTCACCAAAGGAACCTTGAACCTAGAGCTCCAATACCATTTGTAATGCTTCGATCCAAATTTATGGGTTACCTATCGTCAACCCGGTTCGACCCGAGTGTTAGGTGTGAAGTGCAATGAAATAAACTACATAATGTAGCTAGTCTAGTTTTATTTAATTAACGTTTCACTTGCTTAGTATGTAATTTGTATTTAAATCAAACTACGTGAGGGACCCGTGCGAATCATCTTCGAAATCTGAGCAAACAAAACTACTAAGGTAAAATAAAAATGATGGTTACCTGTACAACGCTATAAAAATACGGAATCATACCTAACCTGTCTTAACAAAGACAAGAGAATGAGCCGATTGCCTAGTGAAAAAAAATACAACAATGCAATATAGTTATTAACGACAGAAAAGAGACTCTAACACGTTATATCTACGTGAACATGCAACTACGATATATATATATATATATATATATATATATATATATATATATATATATAATTCATGAAACCGTTATATATTAATGCATGAAATCGTTTTTATTCCAAAAAATCGTTACTTATTCCGATTAATTCGCCTTAATCTTACAAAGAACCCCGTCTTACTTGACTTGACATTTATTTATTGATTTAACACACCGATCAAATAATTTAAATAAATATCCTTTGTTTAAGGAAAAACATTTCTATCATCGAAATTACCCCTTCGCTAATACCAAACTTACCCTAGTATTTTCATTGAAAATCACCTTTCAACACACGCAAGTATCGTGTTAGAAAATACTTATTTTTCTTGAAAAGCCTTTCATAAACACACTCTTGTATTAATTATGGGTTAAGCCTCTTTAGGTTGCTTAATTACACATTTAGTCACTACACTTTACCATTCCTTTTACTTTATGGACATTAGTTAATTTTCTTGCATTACTTGCCCATATTATTCTTTGCCCAAATGTTTATTGATTTAATTCAAGTTAGGCTGTTTTTCTTATATTTGTCACACAACCCATTTCTTGACATGCTCCACTTTTTATTATCTTTTTTTCGTAATCCTCCAAAATTCGCATACTTTAATGGGCTCCACACCGTCGACTATGTTACTATATACTTTGGCTAGTGATTTTGGATCTTTCACTCTAAGGCTCTGGGACCTTCTTAATTATTTTCGGTGTCATCTGAATCCATATTAATGTGTTTTATATTTTTTAAATGTCCAAATTATCACACTTTGCTTTACCGATCGAAGTTAAAACCCGAGGTCTCACCCCAACTTTTGTTAGAATCATCATTTCTTGTGCTTTATACACTTGCATTGATTTTATTCCAAAAATCACTTTCATTTAGGACCATTTTATGTAACACCTTTTTTAACATTTTTGTTTAATCAAAATGTTCCTCTTTACGTAAAATTACCAGTTTACCCGTTTATTTTCAAACTTGTCATTTCCTACATTTTCACGAGTGTCATTTTTCGAAAATATTGTTAAGTTATATAGACTAACTTATTAAAAGTTTTTAAGTCATTAACACTTATTTAACACTTCAGAGTGATACACTTCTCAAGCTAAAATCTCTTCATTTCACTACTTTCTTTCTCTAAGAGATCATTGAACATTTTGAAGACAACTATATAGGAAAATACCATTTTCTTTATTAACACAAGTAGTCTTGATATCATACACTTGTCACATCTTCAACACTTATTCACACACTTTAAGGGCTGAATTTTTTATTTTTTTGTTTATTTCAAGTTAACATTCATTAAAGCCTCTATTAAACTTAATTTTATGTGTATCATCAAAATACTACAAGTTTATACATATATGAAGAGGGATTTTAAGTCCAAAAATCCAAAATAATGAGATTGGCACATGATTTATTCAAGAAATTTCATAATGTTTACAACAACACGCTTTCCAAGACTAAAGGCATTTTTTGATCATTCAAACTTGAATAAATGTCTATTTTTATGAAAATCCCAAATTTTACAAGAAAACTTTAAAACATTTGTTCACAAAATATCTTTAACAAGATAAACGTTATTTTTAAAACATTTTATTCCATAAAATGCTTAACACCAAGTTTTTTTGAAATATATCATTCACTCAACACTCTTGAAATTCCTTTTAACCCATTTACACAAGACTATGAGAAATACCCTCTTTAAACCATCTATGCATCCGACTCTTACAAACTCGACTACAAGACCAATACTATGGAAAAATAGAGTTTTGGGCTAAGAGTAGAGTTTTTCCACCTTAAAGGAAGCTTAAATAATGGTGTATGAAGTGTAGAAGAAGATGGAACCTCCCACCTCCTAAGCTGGGCGTAAAAAGATTTCCTAGCACCACCAAGCTTGCCTCCATGAAAGCTCCAAGAAAATTCCCCTTCAAACTCCATTAATCTTATACATTTCTTTTTCAAAAATGCCAACAATATCTCAAAAATTTATAGCTTTGCCCAACAATGGTGTTGATGTGTTTAAAAGGGCTAAATATGAAAGAATATGGTTAAACTGTGGTGGAGTTAGGGTGGTTTGTGGTGGATGGGCTCTCAAAAGCTAGAGAGAAATGAGAGTAAATCTGATGGAACACCCCAAATGAGCCAAATAACAACTTAAATACTCCAAAAACTCTAAGGGTTAAATTCCCCAAATGCCTCCACTTAACCCTTTAACCCAAGGTCAATTAAGTCTTTTGTCGCACGTTTTAATCTGAACCGCTGAGAGCTCGACATGTCATTCAATCTGACGCTCCACATCATGACAAAACATTAAAATGTGTAGAATTTTGTAGATTTTCTCCGATCATTCAAATGACCTTCCCCTCGTTCGAATGAGATTGCCTTCTCATTCGAATAAGATTTCTAATGAAGTACTAACGAGGCCAAATAGGGTGCGAGGAACACCTCATTCGAACGAGAAATGCCCCCTCATTTTGAACGTGGTCATCTAACGAGATTCTAAAGAACGAGGGAAATCAACCATTTCCAAGTCGTTAGGAGTTCGTTTGAAGCTCGCTAGAATGGCTCTTTCGAATGACCTGAGCACCTCCTTCAATCGACTTATTTTGTTCACCATTTAAACTTTAGGTCAAAGAAACTCCAATTCAGTTGTGTCGGGGCCACTACGTTACCCTAGTTTGACTTATGGTCCACCTCAACAAGTCTAAAGCCCAATTGGTCCTACCAAGTTACCAAATCATATAAGTATGATTAAAGTCACGGGGCGGGTGTTATAAAGGGGACTGCACGAGAAACCCTAAGTCATCCCTTTCTTGTTTAGTGAAGTAGAGTTGCGAGCACTC
The DNA here is from genome assembly GCA_949130495.1 of Sambucus nigra. Taxonomy (NCBI): domain Eukaryota; kingdom Viridiplantae; phylum Streptophyta; class Magnoliopsida; order Dipsacales; family Adoxaceae; genus Sambucus; species Sambucus nigra. The sequence goes on along the minus strand of OX422211.1, from coordinate 504,307,231 downwards.
ACCCAAGCAACAGTAAAGTATGAATGGACATTTACTTCACTAACACTTAGTTTTTTTGTGTTACATAAGCTTACTTAGCAAGAATCCTTAGTTGGGCCTCGAGCAGATGGCCAGTTGGGACTTCTTTAAGATTTGGAGTTTGAGAGATAAGTCTTGTTGAGCAAGCTAAGGCTCAACCTTTTTAATATCTTGGAAAATAGAGAATATTGAGGCGAGAGACCCAAGAGGTCACCCACATTTACAAAATAACGAACAATCACTTTCCTACTCACCAGATAGTTGTAATAATGCAAATAAAGAGTGACACTCAAGGTCACTCGCAAGTTTTCAAATTTACTCAGCAAGTAATTTTCACAGACGAACAAAATAACACTTTTTGGCATCATGACCGATAAGATCACCTTTTTGTCCACTATTACACCAGGTGTCACACCACAACAGATAAATCGTAGGTGTCAGTAATATGGACAAACATTTTCAAATATTTTGGATCACATGAGAATATTCCCATGCCCCTCAGGTGCCACATATGCCTTAAGCACTTTACTATAAATAGATCACTAGGTGTTCATTTATAGACAATCAACCATTTAGCACTGTTACTTTGCGAAAATTCTCTCATCGGGATATTCTCTCCCTGCTCTTACCTAGATATTAAGGTGCTTACCTCTTTACTCTAAAAAAACCACTGCTCTCAAGTTGTTCATTTCTTTACTTTATTGTCAAAAGTTGTATTCTATCATTAGTTATTCACTCTTGTAGTCAGAAACATTATTAGTATATCGAAAGATTCGTTTTGATATGTATGCTTGCTCTTGAAATATTATTGCCTTAAAGATAGTTTCCATTAAAGTGGGTCACACCTCATCCTTTTATATATTTTTTAGGTTTTTTTTATAGCATACCATGAGGTGTCTGGGTCAGCTTGCGTGCACCTCAACTAATTCTCATTTGTGATTCGTGTCTCCCGCTGACCAAGCATTATTTTGATAGTGCCAAAGATCGAACCGGAAACTAAACTCAATCTATCTCCAAAACTGCCCCAATAATAATTTTATACCACTTATGGACCCAAAGGCTTGATTATATATTTTTTTAGATCTCAATATCATTAGAGAACCTTTACCTGAACCGCATTTTGAACCCGCCCAGCGACCGCATGCTCCTTCTTTTTTTTAAGCTTCTTACGTTTTAAGTTTTTAAGTTTTAATATTAAAACAGTTTTTTATATTTAAAAAAAAAATAGTATTTATATTTTGAAAAAAAAAATAGTTTCTCAATTATTATTTTTTTAATTAAAATCAAACAATTTTTTTTAATGAAAAGTAAACAGTTTTTTTATTAAAATTAAAAAATAAATTTTCATAACAAAAAATATGTTTACTAAAATAATATCGTGATTGATTAAAAAAATTATATAATCAATCACGATACCATTTCAATCGCGATACATTTCCGGATCCACATTCCGGGAATTTGGGTCCGCGCCAGTGACACTAATCAATCGCGATACCATTTCAATAAATATATATTTTTTTATTAAACATAATTTTTAATAAAAAAAGTTATTTTTACCCGAATTTACAGTCCGTGAATTGGGTCCGCCCCAGCGGCATTAACCAATCGCGACGATGATGTGGGTCCGCACCAACGGTACTAACCAATCGCGATGATTTATTAGTGTCGAGCCATCGGTACTAATTAATCGAGATATTTTATGGGTCTGCGTCAGCGGCACTAATCAATGGCGATATTATGTCAAAAACATAATATTTTTTATTTATAAAAAAATATTAACTTTAATAAAAAAATTACTTTCAATAAAAAAAATACTTTTTTATGTTAATAGAAAAAACTGTTTTTCTATATGAAAAACTATTTTTTTTACATTAAAAACTATTTTTATATCAATTGTTAAACACAAAAGAATAAGAAAAAAATATTGCGATTAATTAGTGTCACTGGCGCGTACTCACATTCCCGGACCAAAATCATTTGTTGAATGTGGGTCCGCCCCAGCGGCACTAATTAATCGCAATATTTTATTGAAAAAAATATCGCGATTAATTAGTGCCACTGGTGTGGCCCACATTCCCGGACTAAAATCATTTATTTAATGTGGGCCGCGCCAGCGGCACTAATTAATCATAATATTTTATTAATAAGAAAACTGCTTTTTTATATATAAAAAATATATATTTTTTAATTTTAATGTGGGTCCGCCCCAGCGGCACTAATTAATCGCAATATTTTATTGAAAAAAATATCGCGATTAATTAGTGCCACTGGTGTGGCCCACATTCCCGGACTAAAATCATTTATTTAATGTGGGCCGCGCCAGCGGCACTAATTAATCATAATATTTTATTAATAAGAAAACTGCTTTTTTATATATAAAAACTATTTTTTTTTTAATTTTATAGAAGACTGATTTTTTTAATTTAAAAAAAATATATTTTTTATATATAATAAATTGTTAAAAAAAAAAAAAAAATTAAAATGCGATCCCTAACCGCTCATACCATTATCGTCTAATATTAGGATCGGAGGTTTTTTTAATGCGATTCATGTATGCGCATTGTGCCTTTGACATGACCTGACGAGAGCCATTGTGGATTGCCTTAGCTAGCTATTATGTTGCTGCACGCTTGGACAATATAATTGATGTCCTTTACTTCTATTTGCGATCTCAGCATGAGGTGGGGAGCATCTTTTTGAGGTTTGAGGTTGGAAATCATATTTGGTATTATCAACTAACATGCATGACAAATACAATTTAAAAAAAAATTACACCTCATATGTGCAATTTTTTAAAATCTGATATTTCAGCAAATATAATTTAAAAAAAAATCAAGTAGTAAACAAACTTCATAATATTTGCAATGATGTTAGAGGTGGCAATTCGAATTAGTCGTATCATTTTTGAATCGTATTAATTTTTATTTGAATATAAATTTTAAATAATTTTAAATTTATATAAATTAATCGTATTATATTCGAACATTTCGAATTATTATTATAAACAAATTATTGTATCAAATATTGATGGTTATCAAAATGCCTACAAATCAGTAAAATGATAAATAATTGCTGACGGAAACAAAAAAAAAAATATTGGTCCCATAGAAAAAATGACTTCTTTTTAGTGGACATGAGAATAAGCTTTGCAGCTCTCTGTCTGTCGGTTCTCCTCTTCCGCATGAGAGAGAGGGAGAAAAGACCACTCAACTAATCTTCTGTCTCTATCCATAAAACACACCATGCTTAATTTCCCACTACAAACTCTTTTCCTGCCCATATAGTTAGTTTGTTTTCTTCTTTACAAAAAAAAAAAAAAAAGAAGAAAAGAAAAGAACAGGAAAAAGCTTTCCTGCTGTTGGTTTCTCATTGTTTGTTTTTTCTTTCATTCTTTTTGCCCATCCTCTTTTTTGGGTTCTTTCAAAATTCTAAACTCCAACTGTTCTGTAAAGGGTATTTAGTATATATGTGTTTTAAGCATACATCAAGTGTGAGATGGGCATTTCCAGGTAAGACTTTGAGCTCAAGAATTCTCAACACATGATTACTTCCACTTCCACTATATTGGGTTTTTCTTTCAGTTTACTTCTATCACTTCTATTGTGGGGTATGCCCATTTTGTTTTTTAGCTTGGACTCCAAGTGTTTATAAATATATTTTTAATTTCATGATTTATTCTTTATCATTTTTTTAAACCCATATTTGGCTTTGAAGAGATCAGGGGTTGCTTTGCTTGTTGGTTGTAGTGTATAAATTTGGTGGGATTAAGATTAGTGCTGTTATTTTTATTTTTTTTTAAATTGGGGTCTCAACTCAAGCTTGGGATTTACTTATAGGGATCTTATTGGGTTGAATAGTTATTTGATTAAAGTCATCTTGTTCTCTAATTTCAGAAAATGGGTATGGCCTCTTTATTACTGAAGATTTAGTTTTGCAGCTGAAATTTATTATTGCTATTATATTGAGTGATATTCTTTTAACTCTGGTTATATCCTTCTGTTTATTTATTTTTTGTTTGCTCATCTTTAATTATTTGAATAAGCTAAATGTGTGTAAATTGTAGCTAGAGTGACTATATGAGCTAACCACATAGATTCTTTTGCTTGTTTATATCTGTTGGCATATAAGAGTTGTTCATGTTTTACTTTGTACTTTCATCTTATTGTGTATTGTGCTTGTAAATGCTGTTTTTGCTAACTACCCTAAATTCCACACAAGTTTCTGCTTCCCAAAGAGTATATATTTTTTGTTTTATCTCTCCCCCCCCTCCGCGGTGTGATAATGGGGATTTCAAGGTTTAAGTGTAATTAATATTATAGAAGAGGTATCTCTAATATCAACATTATGGGTGGGTAACCCAAAATCATCCTACAAATTCTAATCTTCCTGTCTGGAAGGGTTCTGGTCGCGTCAAACTCTCGAATTTTGGGAGGTGCTCAAAGGCTATGACCTTTGTTACAGTTTGAATTCTAGGTTATGATAATTTTATATAAATTAGATAGCTATAGCGTGAATACATTTAATAGTGATCAGTGTTCTATTTTTATTATTTCTTGTAGATTTCAAATCTATCGATGGGACTAGATATGGAGTTGGAATTCAAAAAGTATTGCGTTGTAGATGGGAGCCCTAAAACTGTGCTTCCATCTTATCAGCATTGTACGAAAGGAAGAAAGTTAAAGCCCGAATGCGGAAACGATCTATTGAACCATAATGCGGATTTAACCGATATTAGTTTTCATCACTATCCTAGTGTGTCGTGTAAAAGCATTTCTCGTAGAACAAATGTGGTTGAAGCTGACGAAGTGATAAAGCGTGGTTCAGTATATCAGAGCTCTAATGAAGTGAGGAAAATGGTGGGGAGGAGAAAAAATGAGTTATCACTAAGCAATTCCACTGGTTTCTCCTTTGGAATTGTTGATTCATTGTGTAATTCAGATGATGACAGCTCTCTAGTTGAACAAAATAGGTCCTCGTTGGTGTCTCTGAGCTCAGAGTCACAAAGCGGTGGTGTCTCATCGGATGGCTTTCTGGAATGCTCCCTTGATTTGGATGAAAGAGAAAATCGATGTGCTGAATATGCAGAGAGAGAATCAGTTGAGGAACCCAACTCTAAATGTGATCCATCTGTTAGTCCTCTAAGTGATAGCAATGAACTTGTGGAAAGAGACCCTTATTTCACTTTGAACAAGTCACGATCTTCTAAATTGGCTCTCCCCCATCCACCTTCTCGACCCAAAAGCGATTGCTCCAAACCCAACAGCCCGAAAACCCATTTCAGTCCTATCAGAAAGATGTTCGACCCGTTTGTCAAGTACAAGTCTCAGAGAAGTCCATTGGGCATTAGCAGGAACAAGACTTTACGAAAATCTTTGCTGCGTGATTTCTCAAACACTTGGCATGCTGAATGTGATAATTTTTTGAAGAAAGAGTATGTTAAGCCATCAGGGCCATCTTCAACGGCTCACATACACGGCCTTCTCAAGTCAGAAAATAAACGCGGGGTCCCCTTTTTTGAGTTCTCGGTACACACCATTGAAGATGCTTTAGTGGCCAAAAGATGGAAAGTGGGAAATGCTTTAAATTGGGTATATACCTTTCATGCTATTAGCCGCAAAAGAAAGAGTAGCGCTGCCAAAGTTTCCTCTATGGTGGGACAGATGCAAGTTTCAGGTGCAGGAGCTTTCAACAACTCCACAGTGACAGAATTTGTTTTGTATGATACTTTGCAAGCGAGGAAAAACATTACTAATCTAGAAAATCCTTGTGAGTCGATCGGGAGAACTCGTGAGTTGGAGGAGTTATCCGATATAACAAAGCTCATGCCTCAACCGAAACATGGGTCTGGTGATTCTTCTAATACTCATCCGTGGGCTCAAGCCGAGTTGCGGCCGGACCTTGAAATCGCAGCTATTGTTATACAATTCCCGTTTGAGAAGAAAGAAAAAGCAGTTTCTGATTGCTTGAGGCAAGCAAAGGTGAATGTGGTCACCCCTAGTGGAAAGCACAGTTTGCCGACTACTGAAAGTGGCAGTCCGTCACCATTACTGGAGCGGTGGAGGTTGGGTGGAAAATGTGATTGTGGTGGCTGGGATAGTGGGTGCCCCCTTATTGTTTTTGACAATCCCAATATTCAATATGCCGAAGATCATCTACTCATCGAGAATCAGCAGCCTTTTGAGGTTTTTGTTCAGGTAAGCTTCTCACTTGATCCATGATGAGTTGTTTGATGGTCATAAATATGAACTGCTTGCAGTCTTTAAATAAATTGATTATATTGACATGGCTTTTAGAAATGAAATGAAAATATCTGATACTTATGAGATGTGGTTGTCTGTTCTTTCACACTCTTTTTATAGTTAATTGACAAAACTATCTATTGGAATTTGATTTGAATTTATTTTTAGGGTCTGTTTGGCAACCCAATTCCAAGGCTTGGAATTGGAATTGGAAGGCCAATTTGAATTCCACGGAATTGAAATTGGCCTTTCAATTCCAATTCCAAACCTTGGAATTGGATTGCCAAACGGGCCCTTAGGGGAATTAATGATTTGAACAAAACATGGCCCTGTCCAATTCCACGGGAACAATATACTTTTATTCCATTTCCATGTGCTATCTGAATGGCACAACTAGTAGTGGCAAAATGTGGCCCAAATAATAAAACAATCCATATTAGCCCAAGCATCTAAATATGAGACCCATATTTCAAAGCATTGAGTTAAATATGGGGCCCATATTTGAAAGCAAGAAATCAAATATGGAGCCCAATTTTAAAAGATACAAATCAAATATAATACTCATTTTAAAAAGTTATGAGTAAAATATGAGTTTTTTTTTATATATACCTCCAATTGTAATACTTAATTTGGTAAAAAAATAATGGGTTGACCCAACCCATATTTGGTCCGCCCATATTTGGCCCGGCCCACATTTAACCCACCCATATTTGGCCCAACCCACATTTAGCCCAACCCATATTTGACCCGCCCAAATTAGGTCCAGCCCATAATTTTGCCAGTGCTAGGCACAACCAAACTCGAACGGATACTGATATACGGTATCATACAATGATACGACAATTTTACAAGAGTTTGAACACGCCAATAAAATAATACTTATTATATTAAATTAATACATTATAAAAAAATCACCTACAATACTAGCATGCGATCAAACACCTTCTCGTGAAAGAGAAAAGTTAAGTGTAGGGATAAAACATTGCTTTTATTAGAATTGAGAGAGGCATAGTTGTCAAAATCGTCCGATTCGCGATTCGAATCGGACGATTCGATTCGATTCAGTACCAAAACGATTCGAATCAACCTTCGAATCGCAAATGTCTAAAGAATCGGACCGAATCGGCGATTCACGATTCGAATCTTCCGATTCGGGTCCGATTCGGTCCGATTCACGATTCGGTCCGATTCACTTTTTTTTTTTTTTTTTTTTTTTTTTTTTTTTTTTTTTTTTTTTTTTTTTTTTTCGCGATTTTTTTACATTAAATTAATATATAGGCTCTTTATGATATATATATATTTGTTTTATGTAGGGTGTTTTAAATTAATATGTAGGCTGTTTTATGAAATATTTTTGTTTTTTACATTTTTAAGCTTAAAATGGATGAGAACATGTACTACGGTTAATTTTTGTGATATATTTTGGTATATTATCATGTGCTATGATTAGTTTTTTGTCATATTACGCTTAATTACCAATTCTATAGTGTTAAATTCCATTTACATATGTTTTACTACGTTTTTATCGTTTGGTTCCGATTCGACCGATACGATTCACGATTCGATTCACGATTCGCGATTCGGGGGGTAAACGATTCACGATACGATTCGCGATTTGACAACTATGGAGAGAGGACAATAATGGACTTTCTTGTATATGTGGTTTGATAGCCCTTTGTTTTTAGAAAAAAAAATGCAAAATATAATCCCTCCCATATCTAACTCGTATTTTAACGTCAAAATGATTAATTTTGTCAGCAGATACTTATTGGGAGTATTGAATACATATTAGGTCGTTTTGGATCCGTATCCAAGCTGTATCAAGTATCTGATACCCCATTTCTGCAACTTCCAAATTATCCGTGACTAAGCGCGACAATTCTTCAAAAGAACAACCCTCAAACTTGAGCAATCATCCTATGATAGTATTCCAAATTGGTCCCATAATGCCTCTTATTACTATCCATATTTGTTATAGATATGTTCTTCTCTCACATTGTTTCTTATCATCCTAATTGTACACAGGGAACTAAAGAGAAAACACGAGCATTGACCATGACAGTTACTAAGGAGGGGCAGTATGCAGTTGAGTTTCATTCACAGTTAACTACATTACAGGCTTTCTCCATCTGCATTGCTATCTTGCACGGAATGGTAACCTCCATTGTGGTGGAGCAGGAGACAGATGAAAAATTGTTGCAGTGCGATTCACGGAGACTTTTTATCGGCGAGGAAGTTAAATATTTAATTGAAGCCGTCACTGATGAGGAGAAAATGAAAGCAAGTACGAAGGTGGAAGAAATCCCCCCATCATTTGTTCTGAACCCACCGTTTTCTCCAATTTCTCGCGCTTAGACACAATCGAGATGGAGAGCCTAGTCTGAAAAACATTTTCCGCCTTGCACAAGTTGAAAAATGTCACTTTCAAGTTTCATCTATGTGGGATATATTTGGACATATGAGTTTTGGTCCCCAAAGTTTATGTTCAAACAGACTTTGACTCCCAAAATTATTGATTAATAAACTGTCGCTTAAAGGTGTTATGAATACACTTTTAATGACGTTTCATATTCATTTTTTGAGTATTTATGACATCTTTAGGGGGGCAAAGTCAATTTGAGCATAAACTTGGGGCGACAGCTTAATGTCCCAAAAAATATTTTACCCGGAACCGAACGGGTCTATAAGGTTATGCCGAGGATTCCTCTCATGCTGAGGGTCGGTCACTACATTGAAGGTGGGAAGATGTTTCTGTTTGTAATATTCAATCTGTTGTTCAAGTTTTATAGCCAGAGTATAAAGAAAACACCATATTGTCCATATAGTTTAGTCAATAGAGAGGCCATTCAAATTGTTGATAGATAGTGTTCCTTTTAGTTTTACTTTTTACCTCTTTGTAATTCATTATTACAGTGATAACATAAAGCAAATGCTGGATTTGGAGACAATACTGATTTTTTGCATCTGTAGAATAACGCCAATTTGCCAAATGGTCTAGCATTTTCTGTTTTTCCTTTTGTGAAATGATGGAAAATTTAGCTCCCATTTCATAATCTCCAGTAGTTGATATAGACACATCCATACATCTGGATGCCAATAATAATTTCAATTTTTTTTAGGTCCGTCTGGATGCGTAAATTGTATAATTATATAAAGGGTCAATTATTAAATAGTCCCTACTATAAATATATATTTTTTAAAAAGGACACATATTTTTAGTTTAACCCATTTAGTCCCTCAAGCACTCAATATCCTCTTATTTTTAGAGGTCCGCGCCAGCGGCACTCCCTCTCCAAAATATGTGGCAAAGGACTTTTTGAGGGAAAATAAAAAAGTTTGGACTAAATGGGTATTAAAAAATGTCCGAGGGACTATTTGGTATATGTCCCATATATAAATTGTGTGTGTGTGTATTGAGAGAGAGAGAGAGAGAGAGAGGGAACTAAATGATAGTATGAGTGGTACGTGAGAGCAAATTGAAATAGTCAATTTGAGACTTTATGTTAAAATTTTAAATAATGAAATTTCAAGTTTTTGGTAAAATTGACTAATTTTGATTAGGATTTTTATTTTAGTTTAATACATTACTAATTTTTTATATTTGACTTTAATACATTTTAATTAGTTAATTATAGTTTAGTACATTTTTCGTCATTAAAAACACTTTCGGTAGAGAAATTTTCACATTTAGCGACGAAAAATATACTCAAGTCTAATAAACAAAATGAAATGTATTAAAGTAAAAAAATCATTATTATGAGTTAGCTTGAACGGGTTAATTTTTGAATCCTTTCATTTTTGCAAACAAAAATTAATAATAAGGCAATTTGTAATGAGCCAATTTATGAACTAATACACAAATTGAGGACAACCAAACAGCTTTGTGTCAAATTAAAACAAACAAACGTATAAAAATTCAGATTCTTTGATCATCTGGGTACTGTATCGATGAATTTTCCTTGTCTAGAGATTGACCTGATAAAATTGCGCACGACCCGATAAAACAACACGAATTGACATGAAGTTATAAATTAAATAATGAACCGTTAATAGTTTCAGGACATATCAGTGTCAACCCGATGAGACACGAGGTTAACGGGTTGGATTAGTGTTGACCCGCTTCACTCATTAATACCCGATAAGACCTACTAATTTAAGTAAATAATCTATATTATTGGAACTTAAAAATAGTTTTTTATCTTAATGTTATTTTAATCATAACAAATTTTTACTAATTGAGAGGGTTCGTAATGCTAATAAATTAATTGGTCAAATTTTGTTAAAAATGAGCGATTATGTCAACTTGTATACGATTTAAAATAAATTATTATCTTAATGGCTAATAATGAGTGAACACGACATAACACGTTAAGATAATAAATCGAGTTTGAATATTGATTTTTCATAAGATAAAAAAATCATTCGTATAGACCTGAATTTTGAATAAAAGAGATTTGACGCAGACTCCCGATTGTGAAATAGAAATAAAACAAGATTTTATTAAACTAAGTAGGCAGGAAAAACAAAAATAAAAAATCACCGTTGACGGGGATCGAACCCTGGTCACCCACGCGACAGGCGGAAATACTTACAACTATACTACAACAACGCTTGTTGTTTTAGTATTTGCTTTAGTTATACAATTTAAACTGTCCTAATTGGGTCAATTAATCATTCCAACAAAAATGTCATTGCCTGTTAGGAGAAGAACTTCTATAATGAGAATAAATGAAGCATATTTCTAGTTTTTCCCCCTCAAATTATTGTCCTGCTTTTATCTTTTTAATCTGTCCCAAATTAAGAAAAATAATAGAGTAAATTATTCCCTAGGTCTCTTACCTTTCCACTTATTTTAATTCGTCCATATTTTTTTTTGTTTTACTTTCATCCTCAACCTTTCATTTTGTCTCAATTTTTTCCCTGTCCTTTTCTTAGTATAAATTTCTATTTCAACCTTTCATTTTGTTTCAATTTAATCCCCCTGTTAACAATTTTGGATACAAGTGACTATTTTACCCATCTTTATTGAAAAATAATAAAATGGAAGTTATAAAATTTAAAAAATAAACAATTTTATTATTATTTAGGGATAAAAAATAGTTTTTTATCCAAGAATAATAATAAAAATAGTTTTTATTTTGTCTCGGTTATTTTTAATTTTTTTATAAAAAAACTAGAATAATAATTTTAATAGTCAACATAGCTTTCTTATTTATAAAAAAACTCTTTTTTAATTTAATTAAAAATGTTTAATTTGATGTCTTAGATTCACGATTGATTAGTGCCATTGGCGCGGATCCACATCACATAATTTTTATTTATTTATCACTTATATTACATCGATGGGGTAAAATAGTTTATTTTTAAAAAAATTTAACATTCATTTTATTATTTTTTAATAAAGAGCTATAAAATAGTCAATTGTATCCAAGATAGTTAATAGAGGGACTAAATTGAGACAAAATGAAAGGTTGAGGACGAAATTGAAACAAAAAAAAAGGACATGGATAAAATTGAGACAAAATGAAATGTTGAAGATGAAATTGAAAAAAAAAATGATAGGGACGAAATTGAAATAAGTGGAAAGGTAAGGAATCTGTGGGGTGGTTTATTCAAAATAATATTAGTGAGAGAATGGCATTCTAGATCATGTCTAACATTTAAAACTATTCATTAGTTTAGAAGGATATATAGGAAAAGTAATTTTTTTCTTTTAAATATTTGATTTTTAGTAGTGATTATTAATTTAAGACATAATGAGTATATAATTTTCTTCTTTAAATAATAGTTATTGTTTAATGACACTTTTATAAACTTTCACGTGCTTGTTAATCACGATAAATTATACAAAAAAACTTGACTTCGCTCCCTTTAGTCTTGTAGATATTTATTTTTGTCTAGGAAATAATTAAAAGATTTAAAAGTAAACTCCACTCGTATTGTGTCCATTTCCAAGGCAGTTTTTATGTGTTGTAATGTATACGTGATTTTTCTTGTGATGAATGTGAATTTTCTTAATGCATATGTGAATGTTTATAATTTATATGTCAATTTTGTGATATGTACATGTTAAGTATATGCATAATATAATATATAACATTTACAATAAGGTGAGAGATCTTAATGTTGAAACAATATGTTAATGGATTAAAGTAAAAAGAATCTTATTAGCACTGAATCAATTGCGAAACTCCCTAAATTATAATATTGTCACTAACTTTCATACTGATGACAAATTTTTGTCACTAAGTTATACATTTGTAATATTAGTGATAAGATTTTATGTCATCGCTAATAAGGTATTCTATGACGATATAGCATTGTCACAACAAAATGCTTTATTAATGACAAAATTGGTAGTCACGAAAAAATAAAGAATAAAAAGATATCATCATAAAAATTCACGCAAAAATATTTTTAAGCCAATAAGTTCGTGCAAGTGTAAAATGTGACATTATTTTTTGTAACTAAAAGACATCATCACTAAAATTACCGGCTTATGGGCTTTACCATTTTTTGATATGTGACTTTCGACATGCATCACTTACGTGGCCCTACAAAAAGTGTAGGTTTTTATCTAAATAGGATTTGGACACTAAAAAATACTCTTGGACAATGGGGATACGACACTACACAACACTATAAAAGCCTTATAGGTTTTGCTACCTTCTTATAGTTATTTTCTTACATAACATATGTTATCCAAAATGATTTTGTAATTATGTTGCAAAAATTATGAAATTAGTAATTATAGAATAATTACAGAATTAATATGCAATGAAAAGAATAATTATAGAATTAATATGCAACAACACATAATCTTGATTGAGGCAAGTGTTAAACACTCTGACCTTAAGACAAAAATTTCTTCGAATTAGTGCTTCTCGGACGCAGCCGCAATCGTCTCCCAGGATACAACAATCTTACTTGTAAATATAGCCCCCCCAATTTGCAAGTCTGTTTGAACCAACTATTGAGAACTCTCATATGAACTCATAGAAAATATGTAGACTGACTTGATTAATTTTGTAACAAAAAAAATGAGATTGTAAGCCACTTATTTATACAAAATAAGTGGCAGTTAAAAATGACTGGAAATTTCAACAGTCAACTGTTAGGAATAACCGAAATTAACTGACAAAAAAAGGAAATAAAACTGGGCTGGAATTCAATAACCCACAAAAAATAATAAAAATGGCCCAAAAAAGTTTATACTTTAGCCAAGTTAAAGCCTAAAGCCCACGAGCCCGATCCGGGTCGGGCCGGACGGGCGACAGCGACGCACGCGCGTGTGGGCTTGGAAGTTAACCTAAGCCTATGTAGGTCCCCCCTCCTTCAAAGAACTGTGATACCCCAAGGGCACCAAGCCTTTAAGACAAAATGAATTGTATTATACAGCACCTATTTTGCACATTCTTCTTATGTGGGATAAGATTTAACTTCAACACTTCAACCATTTTCCACGTTCCAAGTGAGTACTTTGAATTATAATTTTCATTTAATAATTTATGTTTTTTCCCATGTGGGTATACAACGTTATACTCCTTGCGAAGGAGAACGAGTTACCACTTTGAGTTGTCTCGAAAGACGTGTGGGTCCCTTATTAAATTGACCCCAAAGTTGTCCAAAATATGATTTTTTGACAACTTAATAATCCATAAATTGTAACAATCCCCAACATGAATGAAATTGGCTAGATCAACATAACAGACTATGCAGACACTATGAGAGGTCTTTAGAAAATTCCTATATAAGGAGAGATAGCTTTTAGCCTTGAATCTTTCCTAGTGAGAGACTATCGGATTTACTTACTGATCAGTGAACGCGATGTCTTGAACTGTTCAACACTTTATGTAAATCAAGTCAATAGTCTTCACATATTAATTTTCTGAACAAACATGGTTCTTTCGCCTGTGTTCATTTTGGCCCTGAACAATTCCTGGTTTCATGAGTGCTTTAGAGAATTCAACCTTTCGAATTTCTCATATAAGCGGCCCCTTCACACTCACATAGGTGACTTCCCATTAAGAGTATCCTACTATACCCCACTTGAATTTTCAAAGTATAGGAGTCATTAAAAGCTAAGCTTATCCTTACTTTCTTTGTAGGCAACACTATTTTATCATAGGAAAGGTATGAGTTTGAAACTCAACAGTGCTCTTTTCAAAGAGTCATTTAAGATTCGGTTGTCCTTTTGAACCTAGATTTTGGGATCTCCAGTCAAATAGGTAGGGTTTCCATTAAGACAACTCTTTATTTTTTAGGCTTTAGTTCCATTCCATTCGATAAATTATACATTTGCTCTCTATTTAACCCTTTGATTAACGGATCCGTTATATTGTCCTTAGACTTAATATAATTAATGGAAATTATTTCATAAGATAGAAGTTGTTTAACGGTATTATGTCTTCGACATATGTGTTGAGACTTACCATTATACATATGACTTTGTGCTCTGCCAATTGTCGATTGACTATCAGAATGTATGCAAATTGCAGGCACGGGTTTTGGCCATATTGGAATATCCTCTAAAAAGTTTTGAAGCCATTCTGCTTCTTCTCCAACTTTATCTCAAGTTATAAATTTAGATTCCATAGTTGACCTAGCAATGCGAGTCTTTTTTAAGATTTTCAAGACACCGCTGCACTACCAAGTATAAATACATAGCCACTTGTGTATTTGGAATATCCAATTAACATCATTGTATCCTTCAAGTACAACATGATATATAATGTAGTGAAATCCATTATTAAGAGTATATATTAGATATCGAAGAACTCTTATTATGGCTTTCCAATGGTTTTCACCTGGATTACTTGTATACCGACTCAATTTATTAACTGAGTAAGTAATATCTGAACAAGTGCAGTTCATGACATACATTAAACTTCTTATGATATGAGAATATTCTAATTGAGATATACCATTTCCAGTATTTTTATATAAATGAAGATTTGGGTCAATAGGTGTTTTAGCAATGCTATCACTACCTTTATCGAACTTATCGAGTAACTTTTTAATATAATGAGAGACAAGATAAGTCCTTCTGAAGTTTTAGAAATTTTAATTCCTAATATAACATTGGCAATACCCATTTCTTTCATATCAAATTTGCTGGATAATATTTTCTTAGTAGATTTAATGATATCTTTATTATTTCCAATAATAAGCATATAATCTACATAGAGAAAAATAATGACATATCAACTTATAGTGTTCTTAATGTATACACATTTATCATACTCATTTATTTTAAATACATTTGATATAATTACATTGTCAAATTTCTCATGCCATTGTTTAGGTGCTTATTTTAATCCGTAAAGGGATTTAACAAGTTTGTACACTTTCTTTTCTTTTTCGAAAAATTTAAACCCTATCGGTTGTTCCATGTATATTTCTTAATTTAATTCTCCATTTAAGAAGGCAGTTTTTACATCCATTTGATATATCTCAAGATTATATAATGATGCAATAGTAATTAACATTTAAATGGATGTTATTCTCGTAACAGGTGAGTAAGTGTTAAAGTAGTCCAATCCTTAATTTTGTCTATAGCCTTTAGCTATAAGTGTAGCTCTGTATTTATCAATTGATCCATCAACTTTTAATTTTCTCTTGAATATCAACTTGCATCCAAGAGGTTTACATCTTAGTGGATTGTCAAGCAGTTCCCACGTATAATTTTTCATGATGGATTCAATTTCACTATTGACAATCTCTTTCCAAAAAGGGGCTTCTTGAGTTGACATGGCTTCCACAAAGTTTCTAGGATCACTTTCTAACATATATGTTAGAAAATCTATACCAAAAGACTTTGAAGTCTTTGTTCTTTTGTTGCGTCTAGGTTCGACATCATCATCTTTCTCAGTATATTCATTTTCTATATTATTTTGATAACTACTAGATGCAGTATCATAAGTTCTTTTACAAGAACTTGAATCAACCACTACATATTTATTAGAAAATTTATCTTCAAAGAAATATGCATTCCTAGACTAAATTATAGTATTTACGTGTATATTAGGAATCTCGAATTTATGTACAAGAAATCGATATGCACTACTATTAATTGCATAACCAATATATATGCAATCAACAGTTTTTGGTCCTATCTTAATCCTTTTAGGATTAGGAACCACTACCTTTGCTAGACACCTGCACACTTTAACGTATTTGTAGGAAGGTGTTCAATCTTTCTACAATCCATATGGTGTCTTTTGTGATTTCTTATAAGATATTTGTTAAGAAAGTAGTTTGCAGAAAGCAAAGCTTACCCCAACAGTTCTGAGGTAATCCCGAACTCATCAACATAGCATTCATAATCTCTTTTAGAGTTAGGTTTTTGCGTTCCGTAATCCCATTTTATTGAGACGAGTAAGGAGCGGTAGTTTGATGAATAATTTCGTATGTTGAAAAAAACTGTTCAAAAGGTGAATCATATTCACCTCCTCTATCACTCCTAACTGCTTTAATCTTTTTGCTAAGTTTATTCTCAACTTCATTTTTATAATGTTAAAAAATATTTACCGCCTCATCCTTGCTTCTAAGAAAATACACATAGCAATATCTTGTGCAATCATAAATAAAAGTAATAAAATACTTTTTTCCACCTCTTGTACAAATTTTAAATCACATATATCACTATGAATTAACTCAAGAGGATTTATGCTTCTTTTACCATTTTTAAAAGGAGTTTTAGTTAACTTTGATTGCACACACATTTCACACTTGTGACTTGAGTCAGTACTAAAATTTTGGTATTATCTAAATTAATTAATCTACGAATAATATCATAATCAATATGACCTAATCTACCATGCCAAACATTACAAGACTCAAGCAAATAAGCAGAGGATACGTTCTTATTATTATTAATAGGCATTACAGTCAATACATTGAGTTTGAAGAGCCCATCACTCAGATATCCTTTACCCACATACATACAACTCTTAGTGAGTAAAAATTTATCAGATTCAAATACAAGTTTAAATCCTTTCTTAGTAAGCAGTGATCCTGAAACCAAGTTCTTTCGAAAATCGGGGACATGAAACACGTCATTGAGAGTAAGTTTCTTTCCCAAAGCCATCTTGAGGATAACTTTCCCATTTCCTTCAACCTTTAAAGTAGAAGAATTTCCCATGAAAAGTTGATCCTCGTGATCAGAGTGTTAATAGGAAGTAAATATATTCTTGTCAGAACATATGTGACGAGTGGTCCCAGTGTCCACCCACTATTCCTTAGTGTTTCCCACCATGTTGACTTCAGAAACCATGACCGAGAGGCTTAAGTCATTAAGATTTTCAGGAATTTTCTCAACTTTAGTGACATTGGGTTGTGCTTGCTTTTTTTTTTTTTCTTATTTCGTTGATTTTTTTCTATTATGACAATCTTTAGCACGATGTCTCGACTTTTCACACACAAAGCATTTTCCATCAAACTTTTTAATGTTTCCACTTTTAGGCCCTTTGTTTGGCCCACCTTGGTTCACACCCTTCCTTTTCTTGTTCTTGTTACTTTGCCATTCTTCTACTCCATGAGTTTTAGATTCCATAGAATTTTCAGTTTTCTTCTCTGACACCTAATTATCCTCTTCAATCCTTAACCTCACAATCAAGTCCTCAATCCCTATTTCTTTACGTTTATGTTTCAAATAATTTTTAAAGTCTTTTCAAGATGGTGAATTTTTTTTAATCATAGCAGCCACTTGAAATGACTCACTTATTTCCATTTTTTCAGAAAATATTTCATGATAAATCAATTGGAGCTCTTAGACTTGACTAATAACGGTCTTTGAATCAACTATTTTAAAATTCAAGAATCTACTGACAACAAACCTCATCATTCTGGCATCTTCTGTTTTGTATTTTTTATTCAAAGACTCCCACACTTCTTTAGTAGTTTTAAGAGGGCTATACACATTATATAATGTGTTTTCCAAATTGTTGAGGATATAATTTTTACATGAAAAATCAACATGTTTTCATGAATCCACAACGGCAATTATTTGCCTATTAGTTTTACCTTCTTTTAAAGTTGATCCTCTTCATTAAGGTATTTTAGCAAGTTCAAAGTTGTTAAATAAAATAACATTTGTTGTTGCCAACATTTGAAATCAGTCTCTTTGACTTTTCGAATTTTCACTATGTCCAACATTAGTTGGTACTACCGCAACAGGCAAAGCGGAAGTAGATACCATTTCTGTTTTAAACAGAAATCAATATATTTGTATAACAGGATATGTGAGTGAATAATTATATTAATATAAAGTCACGAATTTTATGCAGATTGACTTGTTGGGAGTTCACTAGAAAATAGTACTATACTAATTTTTCGAGTGACAGAAATACATGCAATAAATAAATTATATCAACATGCAACTATTAATATATTTATTGATTATACACAAAAGTTTTCTTTCACAAAAAACCTTTACAGAATGTGAAAATAATATTTTGTAATACTGAAAATAATTTCTTAATACACAAATTATTATAAATTATTTTTGTAATTAAGTAACACAAAAAATCATTCTGGAATTAAAAAAATAAAAAATTTGTCTGAAGATTGTTATCCAAAATGATTTTGTAATTATGTTACGAAAATTATGAAATTAGTAATTACAGAATAGTTGTAGAATTAATATGCAATGAAAAAGAATAATTACACAATTATTATGCAATAACACAGAAACTTGATTGAGACAAGTGTTAAATACTCTGACCTTAAGAAGAATTTTTTCCCGAATTGGTGCTTCTCGGACGTAGCGACAATCGTCTCTAAGGATACAACAATTTACTTGCAAATGTAACACCCCAATTTGCAACTCTATTTGAACCAACTATTGATAACTCTAAAAAAAAATATGTAGACTAACTTGATTAATTTCACGACCAAAAAAATGAGACACCACGCCACTTTTTTATACAAAAATAAGTGTTAGTTTAAAACGGTTAGAAATCCCAATAGTCAATTGTTGGGAATAATTGAAATTAACTATTAAAAAAAATAAAAAATGCATTAAACTGTGCCGAAATTCAATAAGAATAACCCACAAAAATAATAAAAAGTCCAATAAAATTTGCCCCCCAAAAGTTTATACTTTAGACAAGTTAAACCCCCAAGCCCCCGAGCCAGGTCGAGTCAGTGGGTGGAGGCGGCGCGCACGCGCGTGTGGTCTTGAAAGTCTACCTAAGCCCATGTAGGTCCTCCCTCCTTCAAAGAGTTGGGATACCCCAAGGTCAGCAAGCCTTTAAGTCAAAATGAGTTATATTATACAACATCCATTTTACACATTCTTCCTACGTGGAAAAAGATTTAACTTAAACACTTCAACCATTTTTCATGTTCCAAACGAGTACTTTGAGCTACAATTCTCATTCAATAATTTATGGTTTTTCACATGTGAGTATACGACGTTATACTCCTTGAGGATGAGAACGAGTTACCACTTTGAGTTGTCTCGAAAGATGTGTGGGTCTCATATTAAATTAAACCCAAAGTTGTCCAAAATCATATTTTTTGAGAACTTAATAATCCATAAATTCTAACAAATTAATCTAACAACTATATTTGACTAAATAGTAATTTAAAAGATCTTCAGATTCATTTAAAGAAGATTCGTATTGAATATAAAAATTAACGAGTAGGATAGAAACCTAAATGAAATATATTATTGGAGATAATTTTTTTAAGATATTTAATATATGTGTTGAATGATGATTGGGTAGGTGGGATGGTGGATGTTAGCTAGCTTTAGTTTTATGTTTGCCTTTTGGGTTGGGCTGTAGGTTGTGTGTATGGTTTCTGTGTGGGATAATTTTTTTTTTTCAAAAAGAAAAGCTAATGATATAGCTTAAGAAGAATAAGACACATCATGTTTGTGACACCCCACCTATTTAAACACCGAGTGATTAATCCTTTATAAAAATGTAATACCTCGTATTTTTTTATGGCTTTTAAATTGGGGATTTATTAAATTTAATTGAGATAAATTAATTTAATATTAATCCGGAAATTTATTTTAAATATTTACTAGCCTGACGAGAGTTAGTAATTATCGAGAATTTGATGAATATTACTTAATGAGTAAAGTAATATGTGGAATTGAATTTACAAAAATTGTCACAAGTGAATAATATGACAATTATGGAAATTAAGTCGGGACACACTTGTGTCGTGTCGGTACTAAATTGTCATAATAAAAAAGTGAATAAAATCTAAGTTGCTCGTATGGTCATTTTGAGTGCACCAACGTGTCGGGAAGGGTCGAGATAGTCAAAAAGGTGTACCCAGGAGTTTAGTTTGGGTCTCGGGGTGTTTTTAGGCCTAACCGGCACCCCGGGAGGACGATTTAGTCATTTTCCAAATTAGGCCTTAGTTAATGACGAAAATTAAGAATTAAAATCTTCTAGGGTTAATATTCTCAAAATATTAGAACGACAGTGAGAGGAAGAGAGGAAAAAGCCTTCCAAGAATTCAAGGCCAAGAACTAACCGGATTGCACCATCATCACCACCTAAACGCAGATCGGAGCGAGGGGATCAAGTCTATACCTGTCAAATTCGTATAATCGGACCTAAGATCTTAAGAAAAGTATCTATCTTGCTAATTCATAGTTGATATTTCACCCATGTTAGAATAGGATTAATAATACATGTTTTTATTGAAGAGTTGTATAATTTAGAAGATTCAAATCGCATGTTTTGGGAGTAATTCATGAAATCTGGAAGCCTTGTCATATGTAGAGGATTACTCATGAAATTGTAATGGTTTAACAGAAAGAAATATGGAAGTAGAATGAGAATTTTGGAAATTTATACAAAACTAGGGTTTTTGATAATTCTACTGAATTGGCCTTAATTCGATGCCTTCGATGATTTCGTACAAGCTTTACCTAGGAAATCATGTAGATAGGTGTATATAATCAGTGGTTTAATTGTTTGAGAGTTTGGGATGAATTAAGCATGATTTAGAGGTTGAAAGGTGATGAAACCCATAGGTTGGAATAACAGTTACTGGGCAATAACTGCTCGATCGATCGAACCCTCCTGTAAACTGAATGTTTTTATTTTTTATTTAATTCGGATAGAATGCAAAGGAACCCTTTAATATCATTTAAAGAGCATAATGGGTCATGAAGAGGACCAGTAGGGTCTAAGTAGGTTCCGTTGAATATAATTTTATGCGGGATGTAACCGTGGGATAATGGGGGTATGACACATATTGGAAATCGTGCGTACGTTAACTAAGAAATTGAGAGATTCGTGAAAGACTTAGACCAGTATGCTAGTGAGGGTGTACACCTACTGAATTTTCCTTTAGGAAGATAGAATACTTCGAGGGATGAGAAGTAATTATGAAATGATAATAATTAAGGATAAAAAGAAATGGGTTGATTAGACGTAGGAATTGGGGTGAATTATACTACGTACGGTCAAAAATATATTATTATGGGTCGTGGGCGAACCTAATTGAAAAATGTGAATATTTATATATATGACCGAGTGCATGTGTATATATATTATCTATTTGTGTATAATCATACCCGCGCTACTTGCTATCACGGAGGTTGTCGCGCCAAGACAGTATTATCTCGATGGGCCCTTTATGGGGGATATTGACTTGTACCCTAGGACATAGGATTTTGTGTGTTTTCTGTTAATATCATCTAGAGACATGAGGGGTATATGCTGACCTCTTAGTGACTTGGAACTATGCTTCGCCTCCATTTTGTGTGTTTTCTGTTAATACAGTTCGAGAGTGATTCCGAACTAGTATTTCCCTTGGTACGAGAGATACGGGGACTTCATAGCCAGCACCATAGATTCTATGTGGGGTGTCGATAGTATACACACACACACACACACACACACACACACACACACACACACACACACGTATATACGGAATTGTTCTACCGTGCGTATAAGTAGATAAATATTGAATAAATGCTCCAAAATTGTAGTAAGTGTTCAGGAACTTTATAACAGTATTGAGAAATACATAACTGACATAAATAATCATTAAAAAACTGATCTCTAAACTAAAATCATAGCCTTGTGACGTCTCGAAATAGAATTTATGAGAGATGAGTTAGATAGACTTATGAGGCATTTTAGTAGTACGGTGGACACTAGTGAGAGGTGAGAATTCTCAAGAGAGTGTCGCATATTAACATGGTTGTTATATTAGCCGGTGAGCATTTTAAATACTTACTAAACTATTTTTAAAACTGTTTTACACTCGGCTCTGACTCGTTTCCTATCATTTTTCTCTCCCTTGGATATATATATGTATATATTACAGGTGCCCAGCCACATGGGTGTTAGGTGTAGGTTCTTTGGATTGGACGTGATGCATCTTAGGGGGAGTTGCAGGCCCTTGCAGTAAACGACCTCTTCCTTGATTCAACTCTTGATTTAGTGCTTCATAGCTAGGGCATGTGTCGCCCAATTTCTTATTCCCGTTTAGACTTATTAGAGATTTTGTATTTATTTACGTTTTCAGTATTCAATATTCATTTGGGAGTTTTTTCATGTCATGTTGATTATACTTATGGTTATTGACTTGGTTTGAATAATCTAGTTGGCATGTTTCATTTGGATTATTGTTATCCTTAGCATTTATGTTATTCTTAAGCTGATTTATATTTAAAAAAGGTTTTTACGATGGAATTTAATAATTGAAATAATATTTTAAAATGTTTTGACACTTATCTTGATTAGTTATAGGGTGATTAAAATGGAAAAATTATTTTTGACAGTGATGCTAAGAATGAACCACACCGTTCACCTTGATTTTTAATTTAATAAAGGACTGATCACCTGGTATTTAAGGTACATAGTTTCTTGGGGTTAACCGGGTACTACAGGCGGTTCATTCGAGGATTTTCAAAGATAGCGGGTCCGTTGATGAATCTGACTCGCAAGGGGAGTACTGTACGTATAGAATGACGTTTGTCAATTGGCTTTTGACGAGCTGAAAGATAAGCTGACTTCGGCGCCAGTTTTTGCTTTACCTAGGCCGGGAGTGGAGTACCTGGTGTATACTAACGCCTTTTTATAGGGACTCGGTGGAGTACTTCAGCAGGAGGAGCAGGCTATAGCTTTTGCCTCCCGCAAGCTTAAGCCTCACGAAAGGAATTACCCCAGCCACGACCTAGAGCTAGCTACGGTCGTGTTTGCATTGCGGATTTGGAGGCATTACTTGTTGGGGGAGAAGTTTCGCTTGTTCACAGACCACATGTCACTGCAATATTTGTTCACTCAGCGAGATTTGAACATGCGTCAATGCAGGTGCTGGAGTTTGTGAAAGACTACCAGTTCGAGAAACAGTACCATCCGAGAAAGGCTAACGTGGTTACTGATGCGTTAAGCCGTAGGCCGATATGTGAGGTAGAGAAAGTACGAAAAGAGAAGTGGGAAGAGTTGGGACACCAGGACGCGTTAACCATTCCTTTATATCCATTATGACAGTCACACCTGAGATTGTTACGATGGTAATACAGGCCCAAGCAATGAATACATTTTGTCAGGATCAGATTGTATGGTTCTTAGCTGAGGATACTGAGTCCTATTCAGTGGGTTCTAATGGGGGTTTGAGGTTTAATAAGAGATTGGTGGTCCCGGAGGGAGATGATTTATATCATGCAGTGATGATACAGTTGTACGAGTCTAGATTTACAGTACATCCCGAAGGGGATAAAATGTACCAAGATATGAGGCGGCAGTACTGGTGGAGTGGGAGGAAGAAGGACATTGTGGAGTTCATGTCTAAGTGCACCACCTATCAGATGGTAAAGGCGGACCATCAGAGACCGCCAGGGTTACTTCAGCCGTTGGAGATACCTACATGGAAATGGGAAAGCATTTCCATGGATTTCATTACTGGGTTGTCTACATCACAGCAGGGTGAAGACTCCATATGGGTTATAGTGGATCGGTTGACCAAAGCAACTCATTTTTTGCCAGTGCGGACAGACTACACCACGGCCCAGTATGCACAATTATTTATTGCTGAGATAGTTAGGCTACATGGGGTGCCCCTGGATATTGTGTCTGATAGAGACAAGATTTTTGTGTCGTGCTTCTGGGAGAGCTTTCAGGAGGCCATGGGTACAGAGTTGAGATTGAGTTCAACTTATCACCCAAAGACAGATGGACAGACGAAGTGTACCAATCAGATGCTAGAGGATATGCTACACATGCGTGCCCTTGATTTTGGAGGGGCTTGGGAGCCGTATCTTCCACTGGTGGAGTTCGCTTATAATAACTCATATCAGTACACGATCGGTATGGACCCATTTGAGGATTTGTATGACAGACCTTGTCGTTCTCCCGCTTGTTGGCTAGAGGTGGGGGGCAACAAATTCTTCTGACCAGAGGTGATTCAGGAGACGTCAGCTAGGATTGACCTAATCAGGAGTCGCATTCGGGTAGCCCAAGACCGATAGAAAAGCTACGCCGATGTAAAACGGTCCTTCAGAGAGTTTAGCGTGGGGGACCAAGTATTACTGCGTGTGTCTCCTATGAAAGGAGTAATGAGATTCGGGAAGAAGGAAAAGTTGGCTCCGAGGTATGTAGGACCATTTTCCATTATCGAGAGGATAGGGCTAGTGGCATACAAATTGGGGTTGCCAGAGCACTTGTACCGTATTCACGATGTATTCCACATCTCGTCGTTGAGACGATATCTTCGGGATGATATGGCCCACACTCACATCGAGATAGAGGAGATTGACTTACAGCTCGACAGTTCTTATGAGGAGAGACCGGTAGCTATCCTAGACTAGTGCGAGATGAGATTGAGGTCGAAGGTAGTTCCACTTATACGGGTTCAGTGGGAACACCATAACGTGGAGGAGTCCACTTGGGAGTGCGATGTAGATATACGTAAAAAATACCAAGATTTATTTTTACCAGGTACGCCTAATTTTCCGAATTTCGGGATGAAATTCCGTTATTAGGGGGGAAGTATATAATACCCCGTATTTTTTATGGCTTTTAAATTGGGGATTTATTAAATTTAATTGAGATAAATTAATTTAATATTAATCCGAAAATTTATTTTAAATATTTACTAGCGTGACGAGAGTTAGTAATTATTGAGAATTTGATGAATATTACTTAATGAGTAAAGTAATATATAGAATTGAATTTAATAAAATTGCAACGAGTGAATAATATGACTGTTGATACCAAATTTAGTCTGCTGACATGGATCAATAAAGTAAAGACACGTGGCAGTCTACGTGGCAACAACAAAAACTTTCGAGGAACTCACACGCTCCGAGGAACCATACTACAACGAGGAACACTGTGTGACACCCCGCCTAATTAAATACCGGGCGATCACTCCTTTATTAAATTAAATCAAGGTGAACAGTTGGTCCATTCTTAGCATCACTGTCGAAAAATAAAATTTTCCAATTTAACACCCTAATTAATTAAGCTAAGTGTCAAAACCATTTTCATACATACTTTCCAAATTTTATTTAAAGAAAAATCATTTATTTTATTAACAAAATTCAATAAGTAAGAATCACACCACATTAAATTCTGCAACATAATCCAATTAATTTAATACATTCGTCAATCGAATGTCAACATACGAAATCTAAAGTCACACATCCAAACATAATAAATCCCATAGTAACAATACTGGAAATAACTGAAATACAAATGTCCAATAACAACGTAATAATGGAAAGAGCTACACATGCCCAACTAGATGAAAGTTCTAAGAGTGGATCCGAATGAACGAAGTCGTCTAATCAAGAGACTTGCAACTCCCACCTAAGCTGCAGCGCGTTCCTTCCAAGAGATCCTAAGCAAGACGCCCATGTGGCTGGGCACCTGTAATACATACATATATATACAAGAGAGGGAGAGAGAAAAAGAAACGGGTCAGATCCCGATAGTGTGTATGATTTAAAATTCGTTTAGCAAGTATTTAAATTGATACAGGCCAATGCAACAACATATTAGTACGACACTCTCTTGAGAAATTCTCACCTGTCTTCTAATGTGCACACCTGTCGCACTAACATTCCCAACGGTTTATCCTATCATTTTATCACACTAACCTTCCCAAAATTTTGTTTATCTCGAATTACTCATAAGATTTTAAAACCAAATAATATCGCTGTTTAAAAAAAGATACTTCCAATTAGTAGTACAACTCCCGTTTGAGCTTCATTAATTTATAGAGTTTCCCAGTGTCATATTATACTTTTCAAACAAGTATTTTCGATTTATAGTCCAGAATTATTTCTCACTTTCCATATCACAGCTACAGTTTAAATTTCCCAAATTTCAGATATATATATATTAAGCACTCGTATAATATATACATTCTAACGGCACCAACATACAAACTATGGTGCATGCATACTCTGCTGTCCAATCCCCGCATCGCTCACACTAAGGCATATACAAGTTCAGAATCACTCTCGAACTGTATCAACATATA
Source organism: Sambucus nigra (assembly GCA_949130495.1). NCBI lineage: Eukaryota > Viridiplantae > Streptophyta > Magnoliopsida > Dipsacales > Adoxaceae > Sambucus > Sambucus nigra. Next base: position 504,280,502 of record OX422211.1, on the reverse strand, counting down.
TACACAAACTAGATTGAGGCGAAGCATAGATTCCAAGTCTCTAAGAGGTCAGTACATACCCTCACGTCTCTTAGGACCGTCTGAACTATCGGTCCGATAGCCTGTACCAAGGATATCTATCTTCTAGGGTACAAGTAAATATCCCCCCATAAAGGTCCCATCGAGATAAGACTGTCCCAGCGCGGTAACCTCAGGGATAGCAAGTAGCGCGGGTACGTTTTTCACACGTATATAATATATGCATACATAACCATATAAATATACCACTTATTATTATATCAATATAGGTTTCTCTCATCACCCATAATTACAATACTTATCCTTAATTTTCACATTAAGTATTCTTATAAGGGTTCGTCACTAACCTTAACTCGAAGGGTTTCTCTAACTCAATTCGCGACACTCGTGAACTCTATCCTCACATGTATAAAATTCAGTAGGTGTTCTTATTATGTTCCAACGTAACTCTCTTACGCACCTTACCCTTCAATACATAAATTAATCGATTTATAAGTAATTACCCCAAAATGTAATTCTTAGTCCACATTAAGTATCTCCAAAATTCATTCGTATAACCTACTGGTCTCCCCTATCTCCCAAAACATTATATTAAGGATGCCCAAGAATTATTTCATGATAAATTAAATTTAACTCATTTAATAGGGGAAATAGGAGTCTGCCAGGAGGGGTCGATCGATCGAGTTTTGGGGCTCGATCGATCGATCAAGCAGGTATTTCAATTTTCTGCAGAATTGCAGTTACGGGCTCTACCACTTTTCTTCATCCAAATCCATATTTTCCAAACCCAAACGTTCCAAAAATTCTACTACTTACATTATATCAATATACCAGACATTTTTAACGTAAGGCATGTGTATTTCTATCAGTTAAATCATGGATTAACAGCCCCAATTTCATACAAAATCTCAAGAACCCTAAAATTCTCTTAAACATGGTTCTAACAATTATTTCCAGAATTCTCTTCTTATACACATCATAATTTCGTGGTTTAAATTCCTCTACATGTCAAGGGTCTCCAGAATTTTCATTTAGACCAATACTACATGGATTTTCCTATCATAAATCGGGGTTTCTTCCATTAAAACTCATCTTAATTACTCCTAAACTAATATGAAAGACGCATCAATGAAATAAGCAAGATAAACACTTGCCTGGGATTTTCAGAGGTCTAGTTTGGTGCCGAATTCGGTATGGTTGCGTTCCCCGTCTCGCGATCTACGCGTTGGTGGTGGCGGCGGTGCAAACCGTTGAGTTTTGGGCCTTGAATTTGCCTTGAGAGCTCTCCTTCCTCTCCTATGGCCGTCACTTGTTTTTAGAGTTTCTAACCCTAGAAGGTAACCTAGGTATCTGATATAACTCCTCTAATTTTCGTAGGTTTAATTACCCAAATATGTAAAATGACCAAAATGCCCTCCCGGGGTACCAATTAGGCCTAAAAACACCCCGAGACCCAAACTAAACCCCCGAGTACACTTTTCTGACTATCTCGACCCTTTCGGACGCGTTGGCGCACTCAAAACGACCATATGAATAACTTATAAAATATTCACTTTTATTAATCCACATTTAGTCCCGACACGACACAGGCGCGTCCTGACTTAAATTTCCACAATTGTCATTTTATTCACACGTGACAATGTTATAAGGTTATAAAAATAAATATCATATATTACTATAGTCATCCAGTAATATGCAACAAATAACAAATTTTCAATAATTACTAACTCTCGTCACGCTAGTAAATATTTAGAACAACATTCCGGATTAAAATTAAATTAATTTATCTCAATTAAATTTAATAAATCCCATAATTTAAAAGCCATGAAAATACAGGGTATTACACACTGTTTCCTCGAGGAACTCATACGCTCCGAGGAACGAGAACTATCCGAGGAACTCTTAAGCACCGAGAAGCTTAGGCGGTCCGAGCTGCACCTCGAACAAAGCATTAATAGCGGGATAACCAACAGTTTGACTGTTCATTAAATGCTTATCATTCAGACGCATACGCTTAAGGAGCATTAAATGTATCACCCTTTCATATGTACATCATTTAATGTATTACCCTTTCACATTACATCCCCAGGGCTATAAATACATTGTACAATCCTCATTGTAAGGGGGGACCGGAATTTCTTGAGATAACTTGTAATCGATAATTCCAATACAATCAGCAATACCATAACAGTGGACGTAGGCCATTCTTACAAGGCTGAACCACTTTAAAAATTCTTTGTCTCATTTATTTATCTGTGATTGAATAATTAGAGTAATCTAATTTTTTACATCAACAGATTGTCGCCGTCTGTGGTAAACGACTGGTAATATCGTTTTTCACCAAAAACAATCCATTACGAATGGCTGAAATTCTGGAATCCAGCAATCGAAACGCTGGAACCCCTCCAAATCCATCTGCTCCACCAAATATTCCAGATCTGGCTGGAATAATGACAAATCTGGCTCAGGGTCAGATCGTCATGCAAGAAACAATGCGACAACTCATCCAAACCCTTCATGGCGGTGCACCAACCCATTCAGGACTGCGGAGTATTCAAAGAAACACCCGTGCACCATCCTCACGTACTAGGCGTACCAATTCATATCGCAATGAGGAATCTGAAGATTTTTCTTATCAACCTGGACGAACTTCGTCAGTGCGAGCCACATATACAGAACAACGTATCACTCTTTCTCCAGAAAGGATTAGTGCGTTAGAGAGGTTAAGCAGGGTATTACCTTTTGATCGATTAGGACTTAGAAGGAGTAGAAGTCCTCCTAAAGTCGTATCGAGCAGTTTTCGACGACCATCAGATTTAAGGGAAGGATCTGCCCTGTCGCGACCAGCTGCTCGTCAAGATAGATTTCATGAGCGACCAGCTGCTCGTCAAGGTAGATCTTAGGAAGTCACATCCACGCGATCAGTTGCTCGAACCAACAGGCCCGAGGAAGGAAATGATGCATGGAAAGTCTCTATTCAGAGGCTGGAGGATAGATTAGGGGAAATGGATAAGGCCAAGAACCCTCTACAACGAACCTTTGTTCGAGGAACACCTTTTGTCCAGTCAATTATAGATTTTCTAACACCATCAAAGTTCAAAGCACCTGTTGTGACCCCCAAATATGATGGAAAGACTGACCCTGTCCTTCATATAGAACAATACCAAGTTGCAGCTGACATCTATGCCGTCCCAGATGAGATGAGATGTAGGGAATTTTTGGAAACTCTTACCGGATCTGCTCAAATATGGTATAATAATCTTCCTCGGGATAAGATCTCAACTTTTCTTCAACTGGCCGAGTTATGCATTGGGAATTTCTATTTTGGAGCAAAGCCAGTTAAACGAGTAGCACATTTGTTAAGTGTTAGACAAAAGGTTGGTGAGAGTACCAGAGATTACATAACACGTTTTAATAATGAGAAATTGGAAGTCATTGATTATGAGGAGTAGACAGCTATTACTGCCTTGATGAGTGGACTACTGCCGTACAAGTTGTACTACACTTTGGCCAAAGATCCACCTCGAACCATGTCAGACCTGATGGTAAAAGCGTCCAAAATTATGAATGCTGAGGAGGCTATGGCTGCAAAGAAGAACATGGATGCCAAAGAAACCAAGGTGGAAGGTGATAAAGATAAGAAGAAAGAGCATAAAAATAATGGTAATGACAAACATTCAAAAAACAGGTCGGTATGGGGCGTGATGAATAAATAGGATAATTATAATCCTTTGAAGAAGGATATCAACCATGTTCTAGAGGAAATCAAGAACAACGACGAACTAAACTGGCCAGAGAAAATGAAGGCAGACCCTGATAAGAGGAATAAGGTTAAGTATTGCGAGTTCCATAAAGATCATGGCCATATGACCAAGAATTGCATAGCTCTTCAAAATGAAATTGAAACACTCATCCGATGAGGAAAGCTGTCAAAGTATGTTGATCCGGTCTAGATCTCCTCATCGAGGAGAGGAGAATAAGAAAAGAAACCATGAAGTTGATCCAGAAGACGACCCCAATCTTCCCAAGAGACCAAGGCATCCAGAACGAGAGGTATTTTCAATACGCTTTGGGTCATTTGACTGTAATGTTATAACAGGTGGAGATGTAGGAGGAGGAGATCATACTGCAGAAAGAAAAGCTTACCTCGGTGAGGCTAAAGCTTGCTCGTACATTCAGCGAATAAATCTAGCTGAAGAGGATCGCCCGAGAAAGGTGAATAAAGAGAAATTGGTCATTGGTTTCTCGAAGAATGACCTTGCAGGTGTTCTATATCCTCATGATGACCCACTGGTGATCAAGATGAGAATAAAGGAAGTAATGATTTCAAGAGTACTGGTAGACAATGGTAGCTCGGCAGACATCATGTTCTACTCGTGCTTCGATAGTTTAAATCTAAAGCTATCTCAACTGGAGCCTTATCACAGACCCCTCATCGATTTTGCTGGCGAGAAAGTATTTCCACTTGGGATGATCAAGTTGGATATATTAATTGGTACGTGGCCTGCTTGTCGAACAAAAAGAATAAGTTTCTTCGTGATGGATAAGAATGTTCAATCATCATACAATATCATCATGGGAAGAGTAGGATTGAAGAAGTTTGAGGCTGTACCATCTACAATACATCAGTGCCTAAAATTTCGACCAAATTTTAGAGTAGGAGTTGTTAAAGGTGATCAGAAAGTAGCTCGGGAATGCTATTATTCATCCGCCGAGCAAGAAGAAATGGAGGAATCAAGAAAAAATACTACTACCTATCAAGTGGATGAAGGTGCCTACATTGAAACATTGGATCCTAGAGATGAGTCACAACTCGTGAAGGGTCAAGTGGTGGAAGCTACTGAAAACATCATCCTGGACGACGAGCACCCTGAGCGAACTACTCAAGTAGGTTTGTCGTTGGAAGCATCACTAAAGCAGGAATTGATAACTTTCCTTAGAAGCAGAAAGCAAACTTTTGAGTGGAGTCATGAAGATATGCCAGGGATAGATCCAAATTTCTTATGTCACGAGCTTAATGTGAATAAGGAGATCAATCCTGTGAAGCAGAGAAGAAGAGTATTCAGTCCCGAGAAGAATCAAGTTATACAGGAGGAAGTCGAGAAGCTCCAGAAAGCTTGCTTCATTGAAGATGTTAAATATCCAGACTGGTTAGCAAATGTAGTGATGGTGAAAAAGAAGAACAACAAATGGAGGATGTGTGTAGACTTCACCGACCTCAATAAAGCATGCCCAAAGGATCACTTTCCACTGTCCTGAATTGATCAACTAGTCGATGCTATCTCGGGACACGAGCTGCTGAGTTTCATGGATGCTTATTCTGGCTACAATCAGATTAAAATGAAACCTGAAGACAGGGCGAGTACTTCTTTCATTACCCCTAGGGGAACTTATTGTTATAATGTTATGCCTTTTGGTTTAAAAACTGCAGGTGCGGCATATTAGCGGCTAATGAACAAGGTTTTTACTGAACAAATTAGTTGCAATATCGAAGTCTATGTTGACGATATGCTGACAAAAAACAAGAAAGCTGCCGACCATCTAGTTGACTTTTGATCAACTGGATAAATATCAAATGAAGTTGAACCCGACGAAGTGCATATTTGGAGTATGAGAAGGCATGTTTCTCGGATACATCGTCAATCAACGAGGCATTGAAGCAAATCCTGAAAAGATCAAAGATCTAATAGGGCTACGATCTCCAACGACGAAGAAAGAAGTACAGAGTCTCACAGGACGAGTGGCAGCACTCAACAGATTTGTATCACGAGCAACTGACAGATGTCTCCCATTCTTTAAGACACTCCGAAAGACTTTTGAATGGAATAATGAATGTGAGAAGGCTTTTTAAGACTTGAAGAAATACTTAGGAGCACCTCCACTGTTGTCCAGGCCAGTGATGGGAGAAAAATTATACTTGTATCTAGCAGTGTCGGAGAATGCAGTTAGCTCGGTGTTGATCAGAGTGGAGAATGGAGTGCAGAAGCCAATTTATTATACGAGTAAGGCCTTCCGAGGAGCAGAGATTAGATATCCAAGGCTGGAAAAGTTAGAACTGGCGTTGATTGAAGCGAGTAGGAGAATGAGGCCATACTTCGAGGATCATACCATAGTCGTATATACTGTTATGCCATTGAGGCAAGCCCTTCATAAACCAGAAAAATCAGGGAGATTGATGTACTGGGCAATAGAGCTCGGTGAATATGATATAGTCTATGAACCCAGATCATCGCTAAAAGGGCAGGCTGTAGCAGAGTTCACCTATCCTGATACCCCCGAGGAGCGAAAGTTTCTCGCCGATCAACCTGTGGATGTTACAGGATCAACAAACACAAGCTCAGACCAACTCCGGTTGGTAAAAGGGCAAGTGGATGTCACAAGATCATCAAATTCGAGCTCAGACCAATTCCGATTGGTAAAAGAGCAAGGAGAGATAATCGACGAAGAGCAAGAAATATCCGGGGAGGATGAAAGGAAGCAACAAATATTTCACCGAGGAACTCTGACTGATCAAAAATTTGAAAACGAGTTACTTATATGGAGGCTATATGTAGATGGCTCATCTTGCACTGCAGGATGTGGCGCGGGGATAGTTTTGAGCACTCCAGATGAGGTCGATATGGAATACGCCTTGCGTTTCCAATTCAAAGCTTCCAATAATGAGGCTGAGTATGAGGCCATGATTGCAGGACTTAGTTTGGCAAAAATTATGGAGGCGCAGCAGGTTATGGTCTTCAGTGATTCTCAATTGATCGTAAATCAAATGTTGGGAGTATATGCAGTTAGAGGAGAATTAATGATCAGATATCATGCAAAGGCAAAGGAGCTGGTGTCAGAATTTGCCGCTGTTCAGCTGGTCAGAATACCAAGAATGGAGAATGCGAGAGCAGAAGCCCTAGCTGGACTAGCATCAGCTACTCACACCGAGCTACGACGAACAATCCCAATTGAAGTATTGGCTGGTCGGAGTATAGATGAATATCTAACGATGAACTTTATTACCCTTGATTTAGGACCATCTTGGATGGATCCCATCAGGGCATATATTGAAGAGGGAGAATTATCAATTGACAAGCTCGCAGCCAAGAAATTGAAGTTTAAAGCTGCTCAGTATGTATTAACTAACGGTATTCTGTATAGACGAGGAATTATGGCAGGTTTGCAGAGATGTGTACATCCCTCCAAGGTGAAAGATTTGATTGAAGAGATCCATGAAGGGTCCTGTGGAGCACATATAACAGGTCGGACGCTTTTACAAAGGGTGATGACGTAGGGATACTACTGGCCGACGATGAGGGCTGATTGTATAACCTATGCAAAGAAATGTGATAAGTGCCAACGTTTTTCCTCCATCCGAAGAGCTCCACAAGCATGGTTGACACCCATAACTTCCCCTTGGACATTTGTCATGTGGGGAATTAATTTGGTTGGGCCACTGCCAACGACCCGAGGAAGGTTCAAATACCTTGTCGTCGCAGTTGATTATTTTACTAAGTGGGTAGAAGCTGAGCCACTCATTGATATGACGTATGAAAAGGTGTACCAATTTGTTGGGAAGAACATCATTTGTCGATATGGTCTTCCTCATGCTTTCATCACAGACCATGGAACACAATTTGATAACGAGGAGTTCGCTGCCTATTGTCATCAATCAAATATTTTGAAGATCCACTTAGCACCAGGCCATCCTCAAAGCAATGGACAAACTGAAGTGACAAACATAACGCTACTGAATGGTTTGAAGAAAAGATTGGATGATGCGAAAGTAAACTGGATCAACGAGCTACAATCAGTACTTTGGGCTTACCGAACTACTCCCCGAGTAGCAACAGGAGAATCACCATATATGTTGGCGTTTGGAAGTGAAGCTGTAATACCTGCCGAGTTGGGCCTCCCAACACACAGGGTACTGAATTTTAATTCCCCTGTCAGCGACTTAATGAGAAGATTGGATTTAGACATGCTCGAGGAAGTTAGAGAAGAAGCAGCCATTAGAAATACTGCTTACCAACAGCGAACAACTTTGTTCTACAACAAAAGGGTGAAGAAGTGAGACCTGAAAGAAGGAGATTATGTGCTGAAGAAAGTCATTCAAAAGCACAATAATCTGGAGGCAAACTGGCATGGACCATACCGAGTTACAGAAGTTGTTCGACCAGGAACTTATCGAATAGCAACTTTAGAAGGCGAGGAGTTTAAGAATGTATGGAATGCAGAGCACCTGCGCAAATATTATCAGTGGTGAATAAAATGAAGATATTCTGCCGAATTCTTTCTTTTTATTGAAAGTTTTTCGGGGAATAGTGATACACACTACTCGGGGCAAAACTCGACAAAGCTCAGGCTACTCAATTTTTTTCTTGAAAATGCCAACTAAGGTTGGTCGAGAAACCTATATTCCTCCGGGAAGTAAAGCAACTTGTATTCCTACGGGAAGTAAAATTTGTGTTCCTAAGGGAAATAAAACTATATGTTTCTCGTGAAATAAAAGTATTCCTAAAAATGCCAACTTATGTAGGTTAGGAAGTAAATATATTCTCGAAAATAGCAACTTGAGTTGGTCAGAAGGTAAAATTATTTCAAAAAGACTAACTATGGCTGGTCGGGGATAGAAACCCACCAACTGTAGTTGGTCGACAAGGAAAATTTACCGACCTTGGTTGGTCAGAAACATTTAAGAAAAAAATATACTAACTATGGCTGGTCGGGGATAAAAACCCACTAAGTGTAGTTCGTCGACATGGAGAATTTAACGACTTTGGTTGGTCGGAAATATTTTTAAATATTTTTTATACTCGTAACTTTATTACTAAGTTGGTCGAGAAACAAAACTTTATTATTAAGTGATCGAGCAACATTTCTTATACTCGTAACTTTTACTAAGTTTATCGAGAAACAAAATATTATTTTCGCCAAATGACTATCACAAGTCAAACTACACAATATTGTTATCTTTTTATCAGATATGCATGCACAAATATAAAGTGTTATAAGACAATAGCGAATAGAAATGAAAGTCTTTCATTAAATCCAAAACAAATTACATTGATAATGAAATGAAAGTTACATTGATATGTATACTAACAATTACATCAAAATTCCTACTCTACTGGTTTTTTCCCCTCTGCTTTTGACACAGGTTCCTCGCCAGCAGGCAGATCATTTAAAGCCAGAGGTGAATTTATGAAGTTGAGATCCTTTAACATCCTGACATTCATCACGGATGGCCGATCTAGAAGGTGCTCGGGACGAGATACTTCAACAATTGAATGGAGATTGTAGTCACCGAGATATTTGGAAATTAAGCTCCGAGGAATGGCCTAAGCAGGGATCCAAGTCATGTCCAGTTTGTATGGTGGCACAGGTAAGTCAAGCAGCCCGGGATCATGGTAGTCCCACAGGTAATGACCCTGTTTGATCTACAGCGCACCTAAGGAATTCAACCAGCCTTGCTTGTAGCCCTCATTATTGGCATTTTGGATACGATCGTCCAAGTGAAAGAGAGCTTCCTTGTATCCAGTCATCCAAAACTCCCTGGGCTATTTGTGGAACTGATATGTTAATCTGTCCAGCTGCTCGTGGAGATTTTTAACGAAGAGCTCTTTGTTCTCCAAGGTAGATTTCTTCTCAGAGAAATGCTCTTCCAAGTCCCTGGTCTTCTTTGACATTTCAGCCAACGCTTGGTTCTTCGCCATTAACTGGAAGGCCTGATTCTCTAGGGCAGACTGAGTCCTTTGTTCCTCGACAGGAATCCGAGCTGCTCTTGCTTGTCCCCGAGGTGCTCTTGCTCATCCCCGAGAAGATGTGGAAGGACCAGACCTCTTCAAGATTTCCAACTCGTCCCTCAAGTTGGCGTTCTCAACCTTTAAGAACGAGAATCCCTCATCGGTCACTGGGATTAAGGCTTTTGAAGAAGAGGCTGCAGACTTCAACTGTGATAGCTCTTTCTGCAAGTTGTTGTTCTCTTGCTCTAGCAACTCGGAAATTTGTCTGCATTCCTCGACCTCGCCCCTCAGAGTTCTCTCCCTCACCTCGTAGCCAGCAAAGCGCTTCTCGTACCCCTTGTCATCATTGAGTTGCTGGTACTTATTCTCGTACGCCTCATGCAACAGGGCAGTGGATTCTTTGTATTGTAGCTGAAGGTCCTCGAGGGTGCCCTGGAGATCCTCGATCATATCATAATAGGCCACATTATTGGTCACTGCTCGATCAAGGAGACACTTCAGATATTGATATGCTTCAACTGCCTGTTCTGAAGCATCTTGGTCGAGGATGTCGACGACTTGTGCTGCACTCAAGTCTGTGTGACCAGCCTTAAAGTATTCATTACATTATCGCAGCAGCTTTGTATCATGGGCAGATAGTAATTCCATCATGGCTAAAAACTAGCAGAGAAAGAAAGAACAATCATCAATAAGAAGTATAAGCAGAGTATGAATAGAAGATAAACAACAGTATATAAAAAGTCCAAGTTTTATTAGATCATAAAGTTCAGAATTATAAGTTCTGGGTTACATTTGATAAAATAAAAATAAAATGTAAAGATAAACCCGAACAACTCTACACCTTTTCCTTATCTCCCAAAACCTTCTCGGGAGGCTGGGACGAGGAAGTAGGTTGCTCGGAGGGAATGGATAGTTGCTCGGGGATCATTGGTAATTGCTCGGAGGAAGTAACAATTTGCTAAAGTTCCTCGACAGCAGGCTGAATGGCTGAGGGATGATCTCCCATCACCATAGAAGACTCTTCGGAGGCAGCTTCGTCCTCTTCTAAGTCTTCAGGAGTTGGAGGGGGACCATGGATGTGTTGATGAAAGAGCTCAGAATTTTCATCCATTTTCAGCTCCTATAAAGAAGCAACCCATCCATCTCTGAAGTACTTGAGACTGCCATAGTCCACTTGCGACACCATGGCAGGCAACCCCTTGTTCCACCCCTTGTCCCAGCCAACACTAAAGGACTTCTTCACTGTAATTTTCCTTTTCAACTTTTCGGAGGAAAGCTTCTCGAACAGCAGGTCATCAGCAGCTTTCAGTTTTTTCTCAACTTCTGCCGATTTACCTCCCGAAGTTGAGACAACTCCTCTTCAGCAATCCTAAGCTTATCCTCAAGCTCCCCGGCAGTTTTGAGCTTCTCGTCGAGCTTTTTATTTTTCCCTTCTAACTCCTTTATTCTCTTCTCCAACTCCTTGGAGACATCAACAGCTTGAGCTTTCTCCTGCTTGGTGGAGGCAAGCTTCTTCTCCCAAACAGCTTTGTCAGTAGCACATGTCTGGCGAGAATCGTCCAAAGACTTGATAGCTTCTTCCAGAGCTCCCTCCACACTGGACGAGGAGCATGAAGCTTTAATTTCTTCATCCTTCTTCAGAACTATATTAAAGCAGCTCGTCAACTGTGAAAGTAAAAAGAAAGCAAGTCAGAAACAGAAATGATAAAATAAATATGAAAAGTTCAAAGTAAGAAGACTTACAGAAGCAAGATGACGAGCAGCTAACGAAGTGACCATGTCCCTAGTAAGGTTTTCTTCAGTACCTTGGACCTCGGGAATGATCTAGGACTTTACCGAGCTCATGGCAGAGCTCGGGGGAACAAAAGTTGGAACCCCAGTTCTAGTAGCTGGGGGCTGAGTGATGGTGTCAGCCAAATTGACCGAGGAGCTCTTCTTCAGCCTCCTCGGGGGAACATAAACAGGAACAAATTCAACCAAGGAAGAACCCTTGGTCGGTGATATTACAATCACCTCTCCAGGAGCAGCAGACCTACTCGGAGCCACTGCGGGCTTCTCGACAACCTTCACAACAGCAGCCGAGGAAGGTGCATCATTCTTATATATCCCCTCCCCTGGGACATCAACTTTACTTCTTTTTGCCTCACCAGAACCAGAGGCAGGTTTCTCGAACAGAGTGGGAGGTCTTCTTCTCTTCATCCTTTCGCTTAAAGGGACGTGAGATTCAGGCGAGGAGCTGGTGGAAGCTAGTACTGGCTCTGCGTCACTTATTACTGGACGAGCAGTAAAAGAGGTTGTGTAACTCTTGTACTGCAACAGATATGAGGCTGATCTAATGTGCTCGCCGGCAACACTCTGATGTAGACTCCAGATAAGTTTCAAATGCCTTACATTGACATCTGCTTCTTTTGGGCACTTTCTTTCACTGTCAACTGCAAATAAATAGACATTGAAATATCTGTGGCACATTTTATCAAACACAAAAGAAGCATGATTTCAAAATAAATAAAATGAAATGAAAATAACCTATCCCATTGCCATAAGGAGGGCATCTAGGACCCTGATAAACCTCATCTCCAGATAAAGGAGCATGTTGCCAATTTTTTATGACAACCCCATGCTCAAAATAATCCCTATTGGCATAAGGGAGATTGACTACTAAGGCTCTATTTAAAAATCTAGTTTTTAAATAAAAAATGTTATCATTAACGACCCATCTATAGCAAAACATAATCTCAGGAATTCCTATGCGAGTTCCATGGATTTGATTTAATCTATGCACCCCATTAACTATTCTCCATGTGTTGGGGGCTATTCTTGCAGGAACAACGTCAAAGTACTGACAGAATTCCAGACACAAGGGATTTGGTGGAAAAGAAAATCCACACTCAGCAATAAAGAGACTGGGGAACCAATGTCCCTCAGCCAAACGAAAATAATCAAAAGGCTCAGAAAGCTCTTCCAGAACAACCCAGGAGGGAATAGAAAAATCAGAACGAAACTTATCAAGAGATTCAACAGGGTAAACCATGATGAATAAAAGAAATGAAGAAGAAGGAAGAAAATCTTACAGAAAAAGAGTGGATCTGATGACAACGGACGATGGAAGAGATGAATACGCAGGAGAGAAAGAGACGATGGAAAACTCGAAAATATAAATTTGAAAAGGTAGAAGACGATGGGAGTGTCTGTGAAGTTTAAATACCTTGCCTTGGTAAATGGTAAAGTAATGATTACAAAAAGAAACGATTACGCTACCGGCGGCTAGGGAAACAAAAAGGGTGCGACAATCGAAGCGAGAAGAAACGATTACATTACCGGCAGCTAAAAGGATAAAAAGTACGCAGAGATCGAGGCGGTTGTGAAAATTCAAAAAGCCTGATTCTACAAATTTGGAAAGAGAAATAAATACAAGGGAAACACTCCTAAAAATCAAGAGGACTATTTGAAGCTATCATATTCCGAGAAAGAATGTTCCATACTCCTCAAAATTTGAACTATGAAACATTGGGGGCTTATGTTGATACCAAATTTAGTCTGCTGACATGGATCAGTAAAGTAAAGACACGTGGCAGTCTACGTGGAAACAACAAACACTTCCGAGGAACTCACACGCTCCGAGGAGCCATACTACAACGAGGAACACTGTTTCCCCGAGGAACTCATACGCTCCGAGGAACGAGAACTATCCGAGGAACTCTTAAGCACCGAGAAGCTTAGGCGGTCCAAGCAACTCAGGTGATCCAAGCTGCACCTCGAACAAAGCATTAATAGTGGGATAACAAAAAATTTGACTGTTCATTAAATGCTTATCATTCAGACGCATACAAGGAGCATTGAATGTATCACCCTTTCATATGTACATCATTTAATGTATTACCCTTTCACATTACAGCCCCAGGGCTATAAATACATTGTAAAATCCTCATTGTAAGGGGGGACCGAAATTTCTTGAGATAACTTGTAATCGAGAATTTCAGTTCAATCAGCAATACCATAACAGTGGACGTAGGCCATTCTTATAAGGCTGAACCACTTTAAAAATTCTTTGTCTCATTTATTTATCTGTGTTTGAATAATTAGAGTGATCTAATTTTTTACATCAACAATGATCATTATGTAAATTAAGTCAGGACGCGCCTGTGTCGTGTCGGGAATAAATTATCATAATAAAAAGTGAATAAATTATAAGTCGCCCATATGGTCATTTAGAGCGCGCCAACGTGTTCGGAAGGGTCAAGATAGTAAAAATGGTGCACCCGGAGATTTAGTTTGGGTCTCGGGGTATTTTTAGTCCTAACCGGCACCCCGGGAGGGCGATTTAGTCATTTTCCAAATTAGGCCTCACTTAATGACGAAAATAAGGAATTAAAATCATATGTTAGGAGAGTCTTCTAGGGTTAATATTCTGAAAAGATTAGAACGACAGTGAGAGGAAGAGAGGAAAAAGCCTTCCAAGAATTCACGGCCAAGAACTAACTGGATTGCACCATCACCACCACCTAAACGCAGATCGAAGCGAGGGGATCAAGTCTATACCTGTCAAATTCGTGGAATCGGACCTATGATCTTAAGGAAAGTATCTATCTTGCTAATTCCTATTTGATATTTGACCCATGTTAGAATAGGATTAAGAATACATGTTTTTATTGAAGAATTGTATAATTTAGAAGATTCAAATCGCATGTTTTGGGAGTAATTCATGAAATCTGGAAGCCTTGTTATATATAGAGGATTACCCAAGAAATTTTAATGATTTAATAGAAATAAATCTGGAAGAAGAATGAGAATTTCATAAATTTATACAAAACTAGGGTTTTTGATAATTCTGTTGAATTGGCCCCTTTAATTCGATGCCTTTGATGATTTCGGACATGCTTTACGTAGAAAATCATGTAGATAGGTATATATAATAAGTGGTTTAATTGTTTGGGAGTTTGGGATGAATTAAGCATGATTTAGAGGTTGAAAGGTGATGAAACCCGTAGGTTAAACTGCCTGATCAATCGATCGACTCGAGAATGTCGATCGATTGACCCCTCCTGTAAACTGAATGTTTTTCTTTTTTATTTAATTCGGATAAAATGCATTGGAACCCTTTAATATCAGTTAAAGAGCGTAATGGGTCATGAAGAGGACCAGTAGGGTCTAAGTAGGTTCCGTTGAATATAATTTTATACGGGATGTAACCGTGGGATAACGGGGGTATGACACATATTGGAAATCATGCGTACGTTAACTAAATAATTGAGAGATTCGTGAAAGACTTAGACCAGTATGTTAGTTAGGGTGTACCTACTGAATTTGCCTTTAGGAAGAGAGAATACTGCAAGGGATGAGAAGTAATTATGAAATGATAATAATGAAGGATATAAAGAAATGGGTTGATTAGACGTAGGAATTGGGGTGAATTATACTACGTATGGTAAAAAATATATTATTATGGGTTGTGGGTGAACTCAATTGAAAAATGTGAATATTTATATATATGACCGAGTGCATGTGTATGTATATATATATATATATATATATATATATATATATATATATATATATATATATATATATATATATATATATATATATATATATATATATATATATTATTTATTTGTGTGTAATCATACCCGCGCTACTTGCTATCATGGAGGTTGCCGCGCCGGGACAGTATTATCTCGATGGGACCTTTATGGGGGATATTGAATTGTACCCTAGAACATAGTCAGACGGTCCTAAGAGACGTGAGGGGTATGTGATGACCTCTTAGTGACTTGGAACTATGCCTCGCCTCCATTTTGTGTGTTTTGTGTTAATAGAGTTCGAGAGTGATTCCGAACTAATATTTCCCTTAGTACGAGAGATACGGGGAATTGATAGCAGATTATGCCAGCACCATAGATTCTATGTGGGGTGACGATATTATATTTATTATATGAGTGATTAATATATATATATATATATATATACGTATATATGGAATTTATCTACTGTGCGTATAAGTAGATAAATATTAAATAAATGCTCCAAAATTGTAGTAAGTGTTCGGGAACTTTATAATAGTATTGAAAAGTATATAATCGACGTAAGTAATCATTAAGACACTGATCTCTAAACTAAAATAATAGTCTTGTGACTTCTCGAAATAGAATTTATGGGAGATGATTTAGATTGACTTATGAGTCATTTTACTAGTATCGTAGGCGTGCACACTAGATGAGAGGTGAGAATTCTCAAGAGAGTGTCGCATACTAACATGGTTGTTATATTAGCTAGTGAGTATTTTAAATACTTACTAAACTATTTTTAAAACTGTTTTACACTCGGGCTCTGACCCGTTTCCTGTCATTTTTCTCTCCATTGGATATACATGCATATATTACAGGTGTCCAGCCACAGGGGCGTCAGGCGTAGGTTCTTTTGATTGGATGTGCTGCAGCTTAGGTGGGAGTTGCAGGCCCTTGCAGTAGACGACCTCTTCCTTGATTCAGCTCTTGATTTAGTTCTTCATATCTAGATCATGTGTCGCCCAATTTCTTTTTCCCGTTTATACTTATTAAAGATTTATTATTTATTTATGTTTTCAGTATTCAATACTCATTTGGGAGTTATTTCATGTCACGTTGATTATACTTATGGTTATTGACTTGGTTTGAATAATCTAATTGGCATGTTTCATTTGGATGATTGTTATCCTTAGCATTTATGTTATTCTTAAGCTGGTTTATATTTAAAAAAGGTTTTTACGATGGAATTTAATAATTGAAATAATATTTGAAAATGTTTTGACACTTAGCTTGATTAGTTATGGGGTGATTAAAATGGAAATATTGTTTTCAATAGTGATGCTAAGAATGAACCACACTGTTCACCTTGATTTTTAATTTAATAAATGACTGATCACCCGATATTTAATTAGGCGGGATGTTATAAAAACTAAAATAGGAATCTCATCTGGTTCATTCTTAGCAGCACTTTCGAAAACATTTTTAAAAGTTTACTAACCACCTAGTATTCAAAATCCGGTGCAAAATTTTATCTTTTTTTTATTAAACAATAACATCATGCGGAAACAAATACAATAACCAAGCCATGCACGCAATAATAAAAATATGAAACAATCACAAGATAAATAACTGAATAAAAATAATACCGAATAAACCATCGGTTCCCAATACAAAATTCCATCTAAATATCTAATGAAATGAACTGAGTCCACAAATGCAAAATTCGATAAACTGAGTAAAATGAACAAACGGAAGGGGCGACATGCCTAAATGAAATGACTGAGCTGTTTCCTACTCTAGAAATGAAGTAACTGAGGTGACTAAATTCAAATGCTTTAGGCATCCACAAGTGTTGCAGCTACGCATCCTTTGAATAGATCATTAAGCTTGGTGTCCCTATGGCTGGACACCTAAAATATTTTGCATACGGGTCATAGCCCAAGTAAAACCATTTGAAAATATTTAGCCAGTATTTATCAAAAGTTTAAAACAGTTATTGATTACACATGTCAGTTCAATGTACATTCCCTTGAGTTACTCACCTTTCAACTAACGTGCACACCTATCATCTCCTACCTAGCTATGCTACCCAGCCCCACTAGGCGTCATCGATAACTATCCAACCACTAACAGGTCTGATTCCCCCATACCGCCCATACAGTAAATTATTGTAGCACTGATAATTAACATTACTTTATGTGTTATTATTAAACCATAATTAACATTTCATGTATGTTATTAGTGACCCATTATTAGGAATCCACTTATACTATCGTTAAGCCAATTCATTAATTTTCTATACTTAAATCGTCTTTAGATATACATTGTCTAAATTTACTACTATCACCCATTAAGTAGATTATCTTATAATCACATCACTTTTGGATATACACTATTTATCCTTCATACATTACACATAAATAGGATAAATACACATGGATGTGTCTGTGTGTGTGTGTGTGTGTGTGTATATATATATATATACATATATCCAAGCTAAGAACTGCGGTGCCAGTATGCATATTCTGCTATTAAGTCCATGTACCTCTCGAACTAAATCAAGGATTATCGGTTCGAATATCACCCTCGAACCATAAATCAAATTACATATATTGGAGGTAAACATAGTCCCAAGTCTATGGGCCGCACACACACCAAATGTGCCCAAATGACTGTTGAAACTATTATACACTTAGATAGCCCGTACCTAGGTTCTATGTTCTGAGGCATAAGTCTAAAATCCCCCCAATGGTCTATTAGGATAAGACTATACCCAACGTGGAAACCTTTCATTATAGTAGGCAGTGTAGGTGTGTTTACACACATAAGAAAGTACATAATATGTATACACACAACCTACCCATATGTATATTCTCCATGGGTATACACACAACCTGTAACAATAACCCAAATAGGTATACACTCCATCTATCAATATCATCTATATAGGTATACACTCAACCTATAATAATAATCCATACGTGGTAATTATCCCTCGAATGCTTATCGCATCAATAATTCACGACATTTACTCACTAGAAAATTTTCGAGTATTATTCTCTACCCAAAGGGCCTATAGCTACCCTTTAAATTAATTCATCACTAATACGCTATTTCTTTACATCCTATGCTCACTCTTAACCTTTTCATAATCCATTCTCAATCTATCGAATTTATTACGTTAAAAATATAGCCCAACCAACCTTAGCCTTAATCTCTCCCATATATGACTAAGTCTTACCTACCAAGGCCTACTATCATCCAATATATCCCTTATAATATAATAAGGATGTATCGAAAGGTTCCCAAATAATAACTCACATTTTAAGGGTTTAAAAAGGGAAATTTCATAAATTTGGCTAAACCGAATCAATTTCACCTTGATTTGAATTGATTCGCTAGATGAATCGATTGGGTAAAGGAGCCAAATCAATTCAAAAATATGCAGAAGCTTTATTCTTCCTCTCGACAATTGTGTTTTTCATAGTTTTCATTCATCAAAATCTCACGATTCTGTACTAAACATTAAACCAACATTACTAAACTTTATACCAGTACATAGGGATGATTTCTAACGAAAACTTTACACCAAAACATTAATGATTCCAACCAAGATTCAAATTTTCTTCTAATAAACATAAAACCCTAGTTTATCATGTTCTTCATCTCTTTTAATACAGAACCCAAATTTTATTCATACAATTAATCCATAATTCTCTGATTTCGTGTCACCAACATATAAGAATGTCACTACATGCAAATGCTACCCCGAAATATGTGTTTAAATCATAAAAAATTCAAGATTCAAATTAAATTATCAAACATATGATCCTACATTATATTGGTATTATAACTCTTCAAAAAAAGCAAGATAAACACTTGCTTAGAGATTTGTGGGTCTGATTTGAGTAAAATAATTGGCATAGTTGATTTATTTTTCTCTCGATCTATGCTCCGATGGTGATTGTGTTGCAAAAACGGTGTGGGATGCCTTGGAACCTCTCGCCTTCCTTCTCCTGTGGCTCCCTGTGAATTGGTAACTTCTAACCCTAACTCCTTCACCCTACCAGATGATATAATTTTAACAAACTGGTAGGTTCCCTTTCATTAAAAATTTAAAAGACCTAATACCCTTCCGGGATGCCGATTTGGCTAAAAGTGCCCCGGTACCAAAACCAAACCCCTAAGTATACCTTTATCATTATTTTGACCCTTCCGGACACACTGGCGAACTCTAATGACCAATTGAATGATCTAAAGTAAAATTATATTTTATGTCATAAAATTAAGTCCCAACATGACTAACACGCGCATCCTGACTAAATTTACCATAACTGTCATATTTCTCACTCACGACAAATCATTATACTTTATTATTAATTCTTTATTCATTCACTAAGTAATATTCAATATAAATAGATATTAAACTTGTCTCACTAATTAATATTTAGTTTAATTTGGATTAATTTCTCATTTTAATTTATTTAATCCCAATATAAAAATCATTAAAATTACGGGATGTTACAATGTTGAATATAAGGTCCTAATAAATTTGGGCAGACTCATATCTCTATCTAATCTTGGGTTTCCTCAATAGTTTTAGCATATTAGCCAGAATATGAGCAGTGACATTTTTCCCTCTTTTGAAAAAAGAAAAACAAACAGTTTAGAACTTGGAGCAAGTGTATTTTGTGTTATTAACTCCCACCAATGATAAATTAGCATCCTCTTCTATTAAAGTAGTAATAATCTCCATGTTGTCTCCTTATAAAATAACACACAAGGATCCTGTGTTTCCTACAAATGATAATGCCCAAAAGGTACCACGGCTTCGCCCTATGTCACGTCCCACGAGAACCCCAATTTTTTTGCACATCCTAACTTTGAACTGTCCATTTGAATAAATTGGGGAAGTTTAATTAATTATTTAATTTGAATTAGAATGATAAACAATATAATTGAAAAATATAAAGTTTTATATGTTGAATTGGAGTTGGTGTGTAAATTATTGAAAGTATAAAAGTCATTATAATCGTAGAACTTTATTTGATGAATTGTAGAATTTGTTTGGTAAATTAATAAAGTGTTAGGACCTGATTGTAAATAAATAAAAATATGAATTTAATTATAATTATATAAAGTAAATGTCAGAATTGACACAAAAGGAATTTTTGTTTAAGGTAGAGAGTATTTTGGTAATAAGGTAGTTACTTAGAGAAAAGTTTAAGGTTAGGGTTATTAAGGAAAAAAAGAGAGATAAAAGAATTAAGGTGTAATTAAAGAAAAATAAATAAAAAAAGAGAAACATTTTAAATTAAGAGTGGAGGATTTTTATTAAAAAAAAGTATTTAGGCGGCAAATTCATTCTTAAAGCGTACAACCGATTCTCTTCATTTTCTACATAACAGTACAAAAATCCCTACTGCATTTACATTATCAGTACATCATTTATCCTCAAAATCAAACCCAAATCCCATATAAAATTATATAATCGCCACTCATAAATTATAACCTTCAATTCAACATCAAATTTATAATTTTATGGAATAATTTTTGGACTAACATTTACACTGGTCTTGGAAGCAATTGGAGGGTCTTTTCAACAATTTTTAATGAGGATTTCTTCTTAAATTCTTATATTATTTTGGTCTAATCCTAAATTAAGGCAAATTAACATTTGACTCCTCCCCTTTTATGCATTTATACATTAATTTTTGCCTTAATCTAATTTTAATAATCAAAATGAATTTGAAATAATTAGGTTGTTACAATTCGTATATAAATTTTGGCAATTAATGTGTATAACAATATTTAAATGATAATTTGATAAAGTCATGGAACTTTCACTATGTAAGGACATAATTTTATAAATGTTCGGGGTAGAATCTAGAAATTTTTTGTTTTCCCCAGATCACAATTAGTATGTCTGATACCGCTACATTGGGCATGACAACACGATTATCCACGACGGGCTTTATCCGAATCCAATGCATCCATCATCTTCACGTGCATCATGCTACATGCGACGTGCTGCTCAGCTCATTTCCACTACTCCACTACGCAAAATCGGTAAAATGGTTTATTGGAGTATTAACATTTGCATAAATATTTGAAATTTTTTTCAGAAAATGTTTTTTCGAAGTCTGATATATTTTTATAAAAAGCAGAAATTTTTCCAAGTGTAGACGCGGAGTGCCTCGGTCGAAGAGCTCGTTCAAGCGACATTGCACTATCGTTCGAACGAGATAGGCATGCCGCACAATCTCGTTCGAACGACATCTGTCCTTCGTTCAAGCGACATGTCATCTCATTCAAATGAGCCCGTCGCCTCAAAATTCATATAAATATCTGGTGCCTCTCTACATGTTTTTCTAGACTTTCTAAAAATAAAAATTCTGCGAAAACAACCCAGAATCAGACTTCACCTTTTAAGGTATTCTTAAGCCTTTTTATTCACATAATCACTCCCATTTATATATGTGAATTGTTAAACCTTCAAGAAGATCATTTACTCTTCTGGAGTACTTTGTGGAGGAGCCGTCTTCTTCTCTACTGCAGCCCATCTGGAATTCCTGCAGTAGATTTCAGTCGACGACATTAGAACCGACGCCTGCGGGTATTTTTGTGTCACAATTATTTTCATTGTAATCCATGTAACTGTGTCTTACAATATTATAGTGAAAATAAAAGGTTTTACCCCTTGGCGGATGTTTTCTCACATGTGTGTGTTTGAATGTTCTTGCTTGATTTTATCATCGTCAATCACACCTAGATGCATGTTTAGGACTTAATTGATAAAAAGTGAGTTTAATTAAATAATTTCTTTATTTGAACACAAGCGCACTCTTTCAAATTGGTATCAGAGCCAATTACACAATTATACAGTGTAATTCTCCGCAAAATTTTTCTAAGATATCAATTTTATGAAAAATTGATTTTTGAAAAAGAGCGTGTTCATAATGGAGAAGTTATGTAATAAAATTCCAGTTTTGACGGGACAAACTATGCATACTGGAAAGCCTGAATGAGATCTGCATTAAAAGACATTGATGAACGTGTATGGATTTTGGTTAAAAGAGAGTGGACTCCTCCCTCCGTCACTGTTAATAACGCGACTAGTTTAAAACCTGACACTACTTGGACTGAAGAAGAATTTAAATGGTCATCTTTTAATTCTAAGGTTTTAATGCTATTTCGGGATCTGTCACACGTGATGAGTTCAAATGAATAATGACGTGCACCACGTCAAAATAGGTATGGGATGTTTTGAAACTTACCCATGAAGGAACTAATGCTGTAAAAGTGTCTAAACTGTAAAATTTAATAACTCAATTTGAAACAATCACCATGCTTGAGTCTGAATGTTTTGATGAATTTTATGCTATACTGTTTGAAATTGTTAACACTATCTTTAATCTTGGTGAACATATTCCTAATGCTAGAGTTGTTAAAAAGATTCTTAGATCACTTCCTAAGCATTTTATCCCTAAAGTCACTGTGTTGAATTCTATAGGTAATTTAAATACGCTTAAATTGGAGGAACTTTTAGGAGAGCTCCAAATGTATGAAGTTGATATGTTTCCTAAATCTGTCAAGTCTAAAGATAAGGGAATTGCACTTAATGCTCAGGAGAGAAAGAATGAGGGGTCAGAAAGAAAGAGGGGAGAGTCATCTAGAAAAATAGAGACAGATACGTCAAATTCTGAGTGTGACTTTGATTTAGATGATTTGACCCTGTTTGCTAAAAATTTCAAGAAAATTATCAACTTCAAGAAAAATGGTAATTTCAAAGGAAAAAAGAAGTTTGAGAAAAATAAATTTAAAAAGAAAAATGAAAAATATTTTAAAGATACTCCTAAGAAAGAGAGTGAGAGATGCTTTGAGTGCGACGGTAGAGGTCATAGAGCTTTTGAGTGTGCTACTACGTTGAACAGAGAAAAGGGCAAAGCTGTCCTTAATGCTACCCTTAGTGACGATAGTGAGGTCGAGTCGGTAGATTCAGGAGATGAGTCACTGCATGAGTGTAACTTCACCGCATTCATGGCTAGTCATATGAGTACTTCTAGTGCTCCTCAAGATGATGAGGATGTTGCTTCACAGGGACACCGAAAAAATGGGAGCGATGTGAGTGAGGGGGAGGATGATGAAAGTGAGAGCGAGAGTAATCTTCAACGCGCCTAGGCTGAATTGTATAATGGCTCATTTAAAACCAAACATCGTAACAAAGCATTAGTTCTTAGGATCACCGCGTTAGAAGAAGATTTAGAATAAATGAGAGAGAGAGATTCCTCCACCTGCACTACCTTGAGAGAGAGAGAGTCTGCCTGTGTTGAGAAATAAAGTTTGTTTAGAGAGAGAGAGAGATTATTTGGAGAAAGAGAGAGTGTTTTTGAGAAAGAGAAAGGGAACTTGACTAAACAAGTGTCTAGTCTTACGAGTGAGCTCCATTCCTCCCTGGAGACTCGGAAGAAACTTGAAGCACTTATTGCCCAGCTTACTCATGATCTTGAGAGAGCATGTGAAGTCAAGGTTCAAATCGAGGATAGATCAGGAAAGATAAGAAATATGTTCCTCGGCCCCGCTTTAGGTTTTGGTGATAGGCAGGAAATAGCCTGAATAGGCAGGGAAATATGTTCCTCCACGTACCAAATTACACCTAGACCAGTTCCTGAGTTTACTACGACTCCATATGGCCATCGTTAAAATCCACGAAGGAGAGTTCGACCAAGAAAAGCAAACCCAGGTCCGCCTAAGACTGCGTTCTTCTGTACGTACTGCAAAAGAAAAGGACACCTCATGGAGTTTTGCTATAGTTTGGGTCAGACATGATGTACTACTGTTCCACCACATCACACTGATGATTTTACCAGTTTGAGAGAGCGTGTTGAGTTTTTATCCGCCACATCACAAAGTTTGATGGAGGAATTCCGACGGATGTCTTTGTCGTCTGTGAATGCTTCTCGCATCTCGGCTAAAACCAACAAAAATAGGGGTAAACAAAAGGTTACCACGTCTTGGGTGCCTAAGAAAGATAAAAAGGCTCTTGTTGTTCATGTCGCTCTCAAAGCACATAATACCTCACAGTGGTATTTTGATAGTGGGTGCTCCAGACATATGACAGGTGATGTCTCATTTTTTACCTACTTAGAGGAGTATAAGGAAGGTAGAGTCACCTTTGGAGACGAGAGCTAGAGAATGTTTTGTACGTAAAAGGTTTAAAACCAAACCTTCTCAGCATTAGCCAGCTGTGCGATGCTGACTTCGCAGTAAAGTTTGACCAGGACGAATGTAATGTCTATAATCAAGCTGGTAAATTTATAGTGCGAGGGGTGAGGACCGAGGATACTTATTATGGGACTGTTCCCACATCCTCTCTTGTCTGCAATAACACCACGATAACTCTTATAAATATGTGGCACCAAGGTCTAGGTCATGTGAACATTAGAGAGTTGACTCGTTTAGATAAAAATGACCTAGTACGTGGTTTACACTACACCAAAATGGGCAAATTGTCACCTTTCAGCCGGCCAGCCTTGTCAAGGTCATTGACCGTGATAAAAAAACACGCGTTTTATGTCACGGTCATTGACCTTGACACGACCGTGACAACTAATTGTCACGGTCATTGACCGTGACAATTCTTGTCACGGTCAATGACCTTGACACGACTGTGACAACTTTTCCAGCAAAAACCCTTTCCCCCTTCTTTTTTTCCTCCCACCGTTCCCTCCCTCCCCTCTCTCTCTCTCTCTCTCTCTCTCTCTCTCTCTCTCTCTCTCTCTCTCTCTCTCCTTTCAGGTCCAATTTCTCTCTCTCTCTCTCTCTTCCATTTATATATATATATATTTGTGTGTATATTTATGTGTGTATGTGTATATATATATGTGTGTATGTGTGTGCGTGTGTGGGGGGTGGGGCAGGGTGGGGCGGGGTGGGGTGGGGTGCGGTGTGTGTGTGTGTGGTGGTGTGTTTTGGGGGAGGGGGTGGTGGAGGGGGGCAGGGGGTGGGGTAGGGTGGGGTGTGTGTGTGTGTGTGGTGGTGTGTGGTGGGGGACGGGGTGGTGGAAGGGGGCAGGGGGTGGGGTGGGGTGTGTGTGAATAGGTATAATTTTTTTCACTCCCTCTCTAACCCTCCACAATTGATTCTTATGCTAAAATCCTCGCTTACACAATATATATAGGTATAATTCATGGGCTTTAGCTAAACTAGGGTTTTATATAGTTTCGCTCCTACTACTTGGGCAATGACTATACTAGGTACCAAAGATAAATAAATAAACTGGATTCAAAGTAAATACTAGGAAATCCCAATTTATAACCGTCTAATTTATATCCTTTATTTATTTAATCACGATTCATTCCACTAAATAATCATGATTGCACTCAAATTTAATTATTTATAAATCACTCGAAAGAATGTGTTATTATTATTAAAGTTGATTACGGTATATTATGATTCCCCATGTTATGTTTTCGATACCCTCTTGGTTAAATAAATTTTCTACTAACCGATTTTAATGAATATCTGATCAATTCCTTGATTCTAAAACTTAATTCTATAGGATTATAAAATAGTTCATCGGTCGGGTAAACAAAACATATAAGTCTATCAAGGGGTATCACAATCCAAATTATTTCTTGGACGTGAATTCCTCCAAATTATGATCTCATACCTATTCACACAATGATTGACCAACTTGAGAGGATCTATTATGATCATCCTTAGACTTGTAGGGGGTGGGGTGGGGTGGGGTGGGGTGTGTGTGTGTGTGTGTGGTGTGTGGTGGGGGAGGGGGTATAAAAAATTAAAAAAATGGGCGTATGCCGCCTATTTGTGATCATATGATATTCTTTAGTAAAAGGCGAAATAGTAGTTCACTGTGTGCTCATTGTGTGGCCTCATCAATCTACAATACACTACATAACTAAAAGTTCAATAAAAAAGCCGAGGACTAACATATATACACAACACTAAAAGTAGATTTCAATTTTATAAATAATTGATAATAGTTGGATAATAATTGGATAATAAACATCGGGAGGGGGTGGGGGTGGGGGTGGGGGTGGGGGTGGGTGGGGTTTTGAATATTATTTACATTCAAAATAAATAATTGATAATAGTTGGATAATAATTGTTTTTATACCTATAGAACAGCTTAGATAGTGTGTGTGTGTGTGTGTATGTGGTCAATACATGAATTTATTTTTGTATTTGAATTATCCCATGAATTTATTTTTGTATTTGAATTAACCCATTATATGAAACATACTTGAAATTAAATATAGTGCGCATAGATACTAGCATTCTAGTTCTTATGCGTACGCATTCAATAACCCTTAGACCCATTCGAGAGTCATTACCCCTATAATGAGATCTCCTGAATTGTCCCGTTTGGACAGTTTGAGACTGTATAATTTCTGTATAATATTCTTATTGGCTTAAAGTTGTTACTTTTGGAGGAAGTTCTGCAGTCGTATCTTAATGTTCTCTGGGTACATACTAGATTGACAAGTGTGACTGTTATTTTAATTGACCAATTGAAATAACACTCACACCTGCCAATCTACGTCGTGTACTTGGAGAACTAAGGGGACATGCTGTCGAATTTTTTTCAAATCGTAACAATGTGCATGAGCTGTTAAGTATATTACAGAAAAATGCATTCTTGAATGGGATAGGACCACTTACCCTTTAATAGGATAATTAAATGATGGGATAATTAAATAAAACATACTATAAATCTAAATTTTGTTTACCTTTAATAGGTGTTTAGTGGTGGTAGCTGTGATGGGATATCCGAAATACAAAGAGTGGATGAGTGAGACTAATAGAATGGGGGATGTGTTTCGCAGAGGTGCTAACGAATTTGTGAAATATGCAAAGAGATGTCGTAATGATGAAGAGTTTCCGTGTCCGTGTGCTAGGTGTAAGAATGGTAAGGTGTTTGAGTGGAAAACAGTTGAACTACATTTGTTAAGATCGGGTATGCAAGATAGTTATCGATTTTGGAGTTTTCACGGTGAATTGAAAGTTCCTTTTGTCCCTGACCAACCTTCACAACATCCTTCAACAAGTAGAATAGATGAAGAAGGGGACGACGTAGATCATAATATGTTAGAGGATTTAGTTGATGATGCGTACGGAGTTTATGAAGCTGAGGAGAATGAGGTTACTGATGATGTAGAATATTCAAGTGCTCGTGAAGATAACACGATAAAACTTGACGATGACTACCAAAGTTTAAAATTTAAGGCGACCCAACCGTTATACTCTGGCTGTGAGAAAGATCAAACAACTTTACATGCCATGGTTGGTTTGCACAGTTTGAAGACGCAGTACGATTTGTCTGGCAATAGCATGACGGAAGTTCTGAAATGGGTGAAGGGCTTATTACCCAAGGTGAATACACTTCCAAATAGC
Source organism: Sambucus nigra (assembly GCA_949130495.1). Lineage (NCBI taxonomy): Eukaryota > Viridiplantae > Streptophyta > Magnoliopsida > Dipsacales > Adoxaceae > Sambucus > Sambucus nigra. The sequence continues at coordinate 504,252,835 of OX422211.1, read as the reverse complement.
TATCCTGTTATGAAGAACAGTTTGAAAGGTTTGGGAATGAAGTATAAATCGATTCATGCTTGTGTGTATGACTGCATACTATACCGAAAGGAGTATGAAAATCTCGATCGTTGTCCGGTATGCGATGAACCTAGATATGTCCAATCTACTAGTAAGGAAGGCACAAGCTCAAAAGTGCCTCAAAAAGTATTGAAATATTTTCCCGTTGGGCCTAGATTAAAGCGATTTTTCACAGTACCATGGATTGCAGAGGCAATGACTTGGCATGCTAGGGCAGAAGTAGGGGGTAATATCATGCGTCATCCTATTGATTCTACTGCCTGGCGGAGGATGAATTATGAGTATCCCGATTTTGCTCGAGAACAACGCAACATTCGTTTGGTTATATCAGCAGATGGTTTCAATCCATTTGGAAATCTAAGCACCGATCAGACTGTATGGCTAGTGATCCTAGCCCCACTCAACCTCCCTCCTTCACAGTGTATGAGACCTGCATTTTCGATAATGGCTTTATTGATACCTGAGCCAAAGGCACCAAGTGAAGACATTGATATCTACCTGGCTCCTTTGGTAGAAGAATTAAATGAGTTGTGGGAAGAGGGTGTGCAATCATTTGACTCTTTTAGAAAAGAAGAGTTTACGCTGAAAGCTATGTTGATGTGGGCAATTCATGATTTTCCAGCTTATGGGACATTATCCGGATGTGTAGTACATGGTTATTTGGGGTGTCCTATTTGTGGAGAGGAGACTGAATCTATTCGTCTATCCTCCAGCTTAAAAAATGTATACCATTGCCACATGAGGTTTTTACCCCCAGCTCATGGTTTCAGATTTGAGAAAGCTTCCAATTTTTTATTGGGCGGAGTTGAACATAGGCTACCGCCGAGACAACTTTCGGGTTCAAAAATTGAAAGTAAATCTTCTGAATGTGGCCCAAATATGCCAGGTAAGAATCCCAAATTTAAGAATGTCAAGCATAAGAAGACCCCAACTGGGAATGAAACTGAGATAAGAAAGGCATGGTCTCGGAGGTCAATTTTATTTGACTTGCCTTATTGGAAGAAAAACCCGGTGCGCCATGTATTGGATGTGATGTATGCAGAGAAGAACTTCACTGAACATATTGTGGGTACTTGCCTTGGGGGGAGTCATTCGAAGGATGGAGAAAATGCACGAAAAGACCTTAAAACGTTAAAACTTAAACCACAACTATGGTTGAAAGAAGATAGTAGGGGAAGGACAATAATTCCCCCTGGTGCGTTTACTTTGACGAGTGAGGAAAGGAAGGTAATTCTAGACACAATATATAATTTGAAGGGCCCATCTACTTTTTCGTCCAACTTGCAAAGGATTGTGAATTATGTTACTCATGATTTACATAAGTGTAAGTCCCACGATTGGCATGTGATCATGCAATTAGTTCCTCTATTGTTTAAGCACTATTTCTCCAAGCACAAGGATTTGCGTAGGGCTATTATGCAAATTAGTATTACCTTCTCCCTCTTGTGTGAGAAGGTAGTGAATCGAGAACACATAGTGGCCGCAAAATTGGTTGTGAACGAAGCGATTTGTGTATTGGAGAAGTACTTTCCCCCAACATTCTTTGACATAAGTGTTCACTTGTTGGTACACCTATGCAACGAGGCACATCTTTATGGTCCAGTTAGATATCGGTGGATGTATCCGTTTGAAAGATTGATGAAAGTTTTTAAAGATTACGTCAAGAATACGCGATATATTGCAGGATCAATTGCAGAGGAATACATCACCGTGGAGTCATCAATCTATACTCGGGAATATATGACTGACTCTACCAGCGTTGATGTCACTGATGAATTCCTCGATGATGGTGGTAATGTGATGGGAAAACGAGTGAAATTAACGAGTTTGCAACATGAACAAGTAGCTCGTTATCTATTTGACACACATGAAGATGTCGAAGAATGGAAAAAGTAAGTTTCGAATATTATAATGTTTAACATTATTTTAAATTATTTTATACATGATTAATTTTGTAATATGCAGTAAATATGAAGCCTATGAGAACAATAAAAGACGAAAAACAGTGGTACAACCAGACAGCGAATTTAGGCTATGGTTGACACAAGAGGTAATTACAATGAAAACAGTCGTTATATAACGTTACATTACACTCAAATTTTACCACTAATATAATTAATTTATCTATATTCTCAGCTCCTAAAGATGGGTGATGCGACATCAAGGCTTGCTCGTCTAGCCACTGGACCCTTGTTCATGGCACAAGAGTACAAAACATATCGATTGAATGGTTACATTTTTGGCGCTAAAGTGTACGAGGAAAGTACAAATGTACAAAACTCGGGAATTTCATACAAGGCTCTTACTTTCTTTCGAGCGAGCGCAAAAGATAAAAACCTCGTTGAAGATGAAATGACTTACTATGGTGTAATCCAAAATATATTTGAATTGGATTATATAAGTTTCAAAGAGGTTTTATTTTACTGTGAATGGGTAAGAGTTGAGGATAAAAATGCTTGTAAAGTTGATCCTATCACCAATTTGATCATGGTTGACTTGTCCAAGTTGAAGAGCAACGACCACGTGAGCGATGAGCCGTTTGTTTGTGCATTTCAAAAGGTTAAGCAAGTGTTTTACTCGGAGTATATCAACAACGAGCCGTGGTCAATTGTCCAACACGCGCCAAGGCGTCTAAATAGTAGTGTGGATGACTTGGCTGCTCCTACCGAATATCAATCCATTTTTGATGATAACCCGAATTTGAAACAATTTTTCAATTTGTAATAAATATTTCAATTTGTATCGAAACATCCATTTTTAATGCTTTTACTTGATTTGCACTTTATCATTTTCACTCTTGTGTAGTGTGCGTGTGTGGAGAGGAGATTAATACATAAATATTCCAACTACATCTAAGTTTTGTTTATACTAATCCATGAATATACGCTTCTTACCTTTAATAGGTGATTAGTACATAGTTATTTGGGGTGTCCTATTTGTGGAGAGGAGACTGAATCTCTTCGTCTATCTGAACACTAAGAAATGCCATAATCCTATGGAGCGATACTCTGCAAATTCCTCCCAACCGTTATGTAGCCAAACATCACCGGCTGAAGTTGTCAATTCCACTTTTCATACCCCACCACTTTCCATACCCCATTCAAAGGTGGAGTTGACAACTTCAACTGCTGATTTTTGGCTACACAACAATTGGAAGGAATTTGCAACGCATACCTCCATAGGATTATGGTATTTCTTAGTGTTTAGATATGAAGAGAATTATAATTGGCACGATTGCCAGGGGTACATTAGTTGGAAGGAGGTGCCATATGAGCTCAAGTTAGCTGTTTGAGTGACACTACAGGTAATCTATTTATATTTATATGTCAATTTCGATTTCGATTTCAATTACGATTTATATTTATCTATATTTGAGGGGCGGATACTAATTTTACTTTATTTCAATTCAGGGGACAGGGAGTGGCCCTAAGGGTAGGCCACATATGCTCTATACTTATGTGGATATTCGGACGAGAAGGGAAGGATAAGGAGGTGTTCCCGAGCGTCGCCGTACAAAATCTCTTTTCCATGCAAATAGTTTGTAGATTTGAGATAAAATGATGGTGATGTTGTTTCTTTTTAAATAGTTTCTTATTTGAATATATATTTGCATTATCTTTAGTTTGTTCGGATATATGATGTTTGGAACAGGTACAACGTTGCTATAATAGGTACAAATATACTGCTGGGTAGTGGCAGTGGCCATACTGCCCAGCAGTTTTTTTTTAATTCTGCCCAGAATTGTCACGGTCATCGACCGTGACACGTCCGTGACAAAATTGTCACGGACGTGTCACAAGCAATGACCGTGACAATTTTTTTAAAAAGGGTCACGGCTTACTCACGGTTATAAACCGTGACAAACGGGTCACGGTCATTGACCTTGACACGACCGTGACACAAAACGCGAGTTTTTTGTCAAGGTCAATGACCGTGACACGATCGTGACAAAAAAAGTTGTCTCGCCTCGAAATGTCACGGTCATTGACCTTGACAAGGTGAATTTGTCAAGGTCAATGACCTTGACAAATGGGAAGATTTGGTGTAGTGTTACCATCACTTGGAAAGCTGACTTCCACAGTTTGTGGACTCTGTCAGTTGGGCAAGCAAATCCGTAGCCCCCATAGGAAGTTGCATTCCATTACCACCTCCCGTGTACTTGAGTTGATTCACATGGATCTTATGGGTCCTACTCATACTGAGAGTCTGGGTGGTAAGAGGTATATCCTCGTGATGGTAGATGATTTCTCGAGATATTCAATTGTAGTTTTTTTGAGAGAGAAATCCGATGCTGCAGAGTTTTTAATGACCAAGTGCCGTGTCCTGTAAAATCAACATGGAGTCACTATTAATAGGATACGTAGTGATAACGGCACAGAATTTAAGGAAGCAAAGGTAGATCTTCACTGTGATAGCCTTGGGATCAAACATGAGTTTTCTGTTGTGAAGACTCCTCAGAAAAATGGGATTGTTGAGTGAAAGAATAGGATGATCCAGGAAATGGCCAGATCTATGCTCCTAGGTCGTAAGGTTGCCAGGAGATTTTGGGCAGAAACAGTCTCTACTTCATGCCACACGGTGAATATGGTTTATCTACGTCCATACACACTTAAGGTGCCTTATGCATTGTGGACTGGAAAGAAACCCAACCTTATATATTTTTGTATCTTTGGGAGTAAATGCTACATCCTACGGGATAGAGAGCAATTATGAAAGTTTGACTCTCAGAGCGACCAGGGAATATTTCTAGGATATTCATCGAATAGTAAAGCGTACGTGATTTTTAACTTGAAGATCTCTAAGGTTATGGAGTCAATAAACGTCACCTTGCAAGATGACGACCCTTCGACGTTTATTAATTCTAGCCTTCAGTGTGAGGATGAAGACTTTTCTGGCAGCGATTTACTTGTCCCTCACCCACACCCTGTGGATCTTACTCATCTGTTAGGGAATACACCTGCATGGTTTCGCAAGATTCATGATCCCTCTGCCATTGTTGGCGATCCCTCTTTAGGGGTCAAGACTTGTGCTCAACTAGAGAACGTTGTTAGCCATCTTTGTTATATATCCAAAGTCGAGCCCTAGAATCACAAAGAAGCTCGCAAGGATGAACACTGGATATCTGCTATGCAAGATTAGTTACTTCAATTTAAAAAGAATGATGTCTGGGAACTTATCCCCCGACCTAGTGAGACTAATGTGATAGGTACCAAGTGGATTTTTAAGGATAAAATGGATGAAAATGGTACCATAATCCGAAATAAGGCTAGGTTGGTCGCTCAAGACTACACACAGATAGAAGGTGTAGACTTTGGGGAGAAATTTTCTCCTTTTATGAGGCTTGAGTCCGTCTGCTTACTACTCGCCATCACATGTCATATGCGCTTCAAGTTATATCAGATGGATGCCAAGAGTGCCTTTCTAAATGACATTCTACAGGAGGAGGTTTACGTGGAACAACAAAAAGGGTTTGAAGACCCTAAGTACCCTAAGCACGTCTACTATCTGAGAAAAACCTTGTATGGTTTGAATCAAGCACCCCTTACTTGGTACGAGAGGCTTACTTCCTATGTCTTAGCCCGTGGCTTCAAGAAAGGGGGAGTTGATATGACGTTGTTCATTAGGAGAGATGACGGTGCTATTTTAGTTGCCCAGGTCTATATGGACGATATAGTCTTTGGATCCACGTGCTCCCAACATGCTCACCACTTTGAGGAGGAGATGAAATGTGAGTTTGAGATGAGCATGGTAGGTGAGATTAATTTCTTCCTCGGTCTCCAGGTTCATCAGCTAGAGGATGGGATTTCATCTCCCAATCCAAGTATGCTATAGACCTAGTGAAGAAATTTGGTTTAGACTCCGCTAAGCATGCACGTACACCTATGAGTACTTCTATCAAGCTTCGTAAGGACACTTCAGGTAAGGACGTAGAGCAGACCTTGTATCGGAGTATGATAGGTAATATATACTCTACTTGATTGCCAGTTATCCCGACATAACCTTTAGTGTTGGAGTCTGTATGCGATATCAGTCGTCTTCGAAAGAGTCACACTTACTCGCTCTAAAACGTACTATCAAATACATGAGTGGGACTCTCACATACGGTATTTGGTATTCCTTTGATACCGATGATCGTTTGTCCGCCTATTCGGATGCCGATTGGGCCGAGGATATAGATGGTTGTAGGAGCACTTCTGGTGAGTGTTTCTATTTTGGTTCTGCTCTTGTCTCTTGGTTGAGCAAGAAGAAAAACTCAATCTCTTTGTCTACTACAGAGGCTGAGTACATTGCCACCGGTAGTTGTTGCATGCAACTCTTGTGGATGAAGCAGATGCTGGAGGATTATGAGATTTCACAAGACACCATGACCATTTCCTGTGATAACACGAGCACGATACACATATCCCGCAATCCATTCTAGCATTCACGCATAAATCACATTAGGATACGCGAGCACTGTATACGATAATTAGTTAAGGAGAAAGTAGTATCCCTGAGTTTTGTACCCAGCGACCTCCAGTTAGCCGATATATTCACAAAGCCTTTAGTTTCCCTTAGATTTGAGAGTCTTAGGAAGTCTTTGGGGATTTTCCCAGTTGACTGAGGGGTTGGTTCATGTCTAGGATAGGATGCTTTGTGATGTTCACATTATATGCTTCATATTGCTAGTTTGTATCATTTGTATTATTACTTTTGTTTTATTGATTTTTCTATTCTTTTGAAAAATCCAAAAATATTTTCTTTTTATAAAATTTTTAGAAAAGCACAAAAATATTTTTATATTTTATTTGCACCTTTTATGGATGAGCATTTAAGATAGCCGAGCCGAGTCACAAAATTCATTCCATTTTTTTTACGTGACTGTTTGATAGAGGTTTGAGATGCTACATCATTTCATCCATGTGCTTTACATTATTTAGAGACTTTGAGATGTGATTAGTGATATCTTTCTACATGTTTGACTCCTATATCCTTAATTGCACACATGTACGACTTTATTTGATTATTGTACTTTTCTATCACATATTGGCTTGAGTGTTTTCATCTCAATTCTGTCTATACAACGCACCATATGTGATAAAACATGACAAGATTGGAATGCATGTTAAAACGTTTGGTGAGATTATTTTTTTTTTTAAAAAAACGGTGAAGGGCTACGAAAGGTTCTTATGTAGCCTTTGCGATTAAGCCACCATTAAATTGGACCTAAAAAATTGAGGAATTTTATTATCCGGGGTCCAAGAGGTTAAAAGAGCCGAAAACATTTAATGGCAATAAAAAGAAATACATGCCAAATATGGGTCATTTAGGTTTCACCATCAATTCTCCAAAGTTTGAGAATTTAGATCACCTCTATTCAAAATATAAATCCGAGGGAGTTTGGTTGGAGAATTTAAACGAGTTTGTACTTCCTTGAAAGTCCTGAAAAAGCATTCAATCGTTTTGGACGTTATTCGTGTGGAAATCATTTTGAGCTTTGATTTGATGATTTGATTGAGTCAATGTCTCATATTTCCATCTCTTTACACCTAAGGAAGATGTTGAGTTTATTCATTAGCAGTATCCGATATTCATCGTGCACATATGTCATATTTGTATGCATTGACTTTCCTATCGAATTTGATCACACCCCTACATTTACGCTATCATCGACTTGATTGTTTTTGTGTTTGTTCATGGTGTGATTCTTTGTTGTACATTATGTGAGAAAAAAATTTGAAAAATTCAAAAATAGATTGTTTTTACCATGTGATATTTTCCATATTTACTCTTCTCATATTTGTCTATTTTGGGTCAAAATAAAAAGGGGGAGAATGAATTATGGGGGAGATTTGTTTGGTTGATTTATCAATGATTTACTTAAGTTTAATTGACATTTGATTTTAGTATATCATTACATTTCAATCTGTTGCTTGTCACGGGTATCTGCTTTATCTCACGTGTGTATGCACAAAGTTGATTTATTGGATTATACACCCTGATGAGAAAAGCCTTGAGAGTTTCTGAAGAGCTGAAGAGTTGAAGATGCTGAAGTTAGATTGAAGACATGTCATGTAGTATTCTTAGATTGAGAATTTAATGGGGATATTATATTGTATGTCATTTGTTTTAGGAAGATTGCATAATTCAGATTTTTTATATATGTACCGGCATAGACATAGGAGGAGATTTGTAAGGACATAATTTTATAAATGTCCGGGGTAGAATCTAGGAATTTTCTATTTTCCCTAGATCACAATTAGTATGTCTGATACCGCTACATTGGGCACGACAACACGATCATCCACGACGGCCTTTATCCGAATCCAATGCATCCATCATCTTCACGTGCATCATACTGCATGCAACGTGTTGCTCAGCTCATTCCCACTACTCCACTACGCAATATCGGTAAAATGGTTTATTAGAGTAATAACATTTGCATAAATATTTGGGAAATTTTGCAGAAAATGTTTTTTCGTAGTCTGATGCATTTTTATAAAAAGTAGAAATTTTTCTAAGTTTAGAAGCAGAGTGCCTCGATCGAAGAGCTCGTTCAAGCGACATTGCAATGTCATTCGAACGAGATAGGCATGTCGCGTGATCTTGTTCGAACAACATCTGTCCTTTGTTCGAGTGACATGTCATCTCGTTTGAACGAGCCCGCTGCCTCGAAATTCATATAAATATCTGGTGCCTCTCTACACGTTTTTCATCAAGTCTTTCTGAAAACACAAATTTTGCGATAACATCCCAGAATTAAACTTCACCTTTAAAGGTTTTCTTAAGCCTTTTTATTCACATAATCACTCCCATTTATATATGTGAATTGTTAAACCTTCAAGAAGATCATTTACTCTTTTGGAGTACTTTGTGGAGGAGTCGTCTTCTTCTCTACTGCTGTCCATCTGGAGTTCCTGCGGAAGATTCCAGCCGACGACATCAGAACCGACGCATGCGGATATTTCTGTGTCACACTTACTTTTATTGTAATCCGTGTAACCGTGTCTTACAATATTATAGTGAAAATAAAAGGTTTTGCTCCTTTGGGGGATTTTTCCTCACATATGTGTGTTTGAATGTTCTTGCTTGATTTTATCATCGTCAATCACACCTAGATGCATGTTTAGGACTAAATTGATAAAAACTGAGTTTAATTAAATAATTTCTTTATTTGAACACAAGCTCACTCTTTCAAATTGGTATCAGAGCCAATTACACAATTATACCGTGTAATTTTCTGCAAAATTTTTCTAAGAAAACAATTTTCTGAAAAATTGATTTTTGAAAAAGAGCGTGTTCATAATGGAGAAGTTATATAATAAAATGTCAGTTTTTGATGGGACAAACTATGCATACTGGAAAGACCGCATGATATCTGCGTTTAAAGCCATTGATGAACGTGTATGGATTTTGGTTGAAAGTGGGTGGACTCCTCCCTCCGTCACTGTTAATAACGTGACTAGTTTAAAACCTAACACTACTTGGGCTGAAGAAGAATTTAAATGGTTATATTTTAATTCTAAAGGTTTAAGTGCTATTTTTGGATATGTCACACCTAATGAGTTCAAACGAATAATGACGTGCACCACGTCAAAAGAGGCATGGTATGTTTTGTAACTTACCCATTAAGGAACTAATGTTGTGAAAGAGTCTAAACTGCAAAATTTAACATCTCAATTTGAAACAATCACCATGCTTGAGTCTGAATATTTTGATGAATTTTATACTAGACTATCTGATATTGTTAACACTAGCTTTAATCTTGGTGAACATATTCCTAATGCTGGAGTAGTTAAAAAGATTCTTAGATCACTTCCTAAACGTTTTATCCCTAAAGTCAATGTGTTAAATTCTATGGGTAATTTAAATACGCTTAAATTGAAGGAACTTGTAGGAGACCTGTAAACGTATGAAATTGATATGTTTCCTAAATCTGTCAAGTCTAAAGATAAGGGAATTACACTTAATGCCCAGGAGAGAAAGAGTGAGGGGTCGGCAAGAAAGATGGGAGAGTCATCTAGAAAAAGAGAGATTTATACGTCAGATTCTGAGTGTGACTTTAATTTGGATGATTTGGCCTTGTTTGCTAAAAATTTCAAGAAAATTCTCAACTTCATGAAAAATGGTAATTTCAAAGGTAAAAAGAAATTTGAGAAAAATAAATTTGAAAAGAAAAGTGAAAAAGATTTTAAAGATCCTCCTAAGAAAGAGAGTGTAACAACCTGCCTAATGGGATACCGGACGATCACTCCTATATCAAATTAAAACAGGAGTCACATATGAATAATTCTTAGCATCACTGTCGAAAATTCATTTCATTACTAATATCCTATTAGGCGAGCGTTAAAATTTTACTTAACTACTCTTTTTAAACAACAGCGATATAAAACATCAACAAAGTATGCGTAAATGAAACTGAAATGAAATAAAATAACCGAACACTCGGTCAAACTATACAACCAAATCGAATGCTGCTAAAAGAATAACTAAATGCAGTTGGGTTATTAACCCGAAAGTTTATACAATACCTCCTATCTAAAGTATAAAAATGAAAGCGTCTATCAAGAACCTGCATGCATCCACAGTTGCTGCAGCTGACGTCTGACTCGAAAGATGTGTCATCCAGGCGTCCCTGTGTCTGGACACCTATAATATATATATATATATATATATATATATATATATAACAAGAAAGGGAAAAGTAGATAAACGGGTCAGAGCCCGAGTTTGAAAATATTTTGCAAGTGTATAAATGCTTTATTTTAAAAATATGTTTGATCTCATATTTAAATTGGTATTGCACTCCCATGAGATACCCCTCACCTCTCTTCTAACAGTGCACACCTAACGCACTTAACTTCCGAGTTAAGCTACCCTGCCTAACTAATGTAATTCACCCATGAACTAAAAACCTCTATAACCTGAGCACTAAGGGCTAAACTTCTCTCCATTCTCAACACTGCGCTAAGTTCGTGCGTGGGGTGTCTCGCAAAGCGAAATCCAAATAAGGAACCCCTCCGATACACTGCTACTTGGCAGGGTTAATGGTAGAGATCCATTAAGCCCGTAGCACGAAACTAATGTATAAATATATATATATATATATATATATATATATATATATATATATATATATATATATATATATATACATCTTACAATATACATCCGGATAATCTCTCCCGGATTGAGGTTTACCAATTCAATTTCATCTTTATAATACACATTCGGATCTATCTCCCGGACTGAGGATTCATATATAAAGTATTTACCAATACTTATTATATTTATCTCAAAACTTTCCATTTCCTTTCTTATATCCAGGAAATGTATTTAAAAGCCAACTCATTAGCATGAATTGCTTTAACATATCATATAACTTTTTAAAAGCCAATTTTATTATCATAAAAATGCTTTTCCATTTAAAAAAAAGACCATTTCCCTTCTTATATCCAGGAAATGTATTCAATGCCATTTTTATTATCATAAAAATGCTTTGATCATATCATATGCTTCCATTTCCCTTATTCCATCCGGGAAACGTATCCGAAGCCAATCAATTATTCCATTTCCCTTCTTATATCCGGGAAATGTATTTAAAGCCAATCCATTATCATGAATTGCTTTAACAAATATAAGACCGTCCCTCCGAGTTTCCCCACAGGACGCACCCTTAAATGGCTATCATCTTCTAGGGACCGTCAAACAAGACATCCTGAGAACCTACCAACGTCGGGAAGCGGCCATATGCTTGCGGGATAGTCAAGACCACACACAGAATCTCCTAACCAGCGCAGTAAAATATAATCGCTCATATGTCCTAGGACTATATCCACCCCGCATTCATTATCCAGGGGGCATCACCATACGCACACAACTTCCCTTATGATAGCGATTTAGGGAGGTGTGTAACCATAATTTATTAATTATGAAAATCATTTCTTTTTCCATTTTGAAAATATTATTTTTTATATTTTCAAAATCATTTACCTCATATCATATATATACTTTAATCACATAGTATATACATATACCATATATTCCTCCTCGAATATATAAATATGGCCCTAATTGCCAATCGCATCTAGCGATGATCAATAATCCCAAAGATTTTCTCAAGGAATCATAATCAAGCTTTCATATATGCATGATACTAAACCCAAAGTATTTTCTTACTTTAATAAATAATAAATACCTTAATCCCATCTAAGGATTTAGTGGATATCTCCAAATATACCAATTTGCATTAACTAAATAAGTATATTCTCTAATTCATCCTAATAATCTCGTCAGATTCACTCATCCATAATCAACATAATTATGTTATCTCTTTAGATCATAATCCTCTTTAATACGCAAATTTAGAAAGCCTGCTTTAAACTCAAAGAGGAGAAGTAATAACAATCTCCAAAATAGTGGGCTGAAAACAAGGTACCGGTCGACCGGTCCTGGACCCCCGATCGAACGCAGGTTGCAAATAAGCCTACGAAACAAAGCAATAGGCCCTTTTTCCTTGACTCGGTCGACCGACCTTAGGGGCGCGGTCGACCGGTCACACCAGGTCCTCAAAACTTTATTCCTCAAATCCTCCATCTAGCAACCCAATTTCATTATCGGGGTTTCTAAACTACACCAAAAATCATCCCAAACATCTACACGATTAATTCTAGCCTTTATTTTTCCAATTCCCGATTTGAAAAGATCTACAACTTTCGTGTTTTGGCCAAGAGCTAAATCATTTCTCTTCCTGGCCGAAATGGCCCCACAAGCCATAGGTTCACTATTCATTGTCTTCCCCAAAATCCCAAACTCCATTTTCTCCATTTTAGTTGTTTCTAACCTCATCCAACAACCCAATAAACATCTAATCTATGTTTTACAACTAACACATCAAGTATTTTGGGGTATTAAACCATTTTCCTTAGTTTTAAACCCTAAAACCATAAAAACCCCAACTTATCATTTAAACCCATTTCAATCCATTTTTATACTCCATTAACATGGTTTAACACTAAAAATCATTAAGAGTTTACATTACATCAATATGTAAACTCATATTCAACTTTTCCCAAATTTATTTTAAGGGTTCTAACCCAAAATCATATAGTTTACCAACTATGATATGAAATAAATGGACAAAATGAAATAAAGCAAGTATACACTTGCCTGTAGGATGAAATCCGACGATCTCGAGTCGAATCCGGCGGAGTTTGGCCCGAATCCCCCATTTTCTCCTCTTTTCTCTCCTCTTTCTTTTCTCTCTTTTCTTTCTCTTTTCTCCCCCTTTCCTTCTTTATATACGGAGAAATAAGGGTTTTAACCCTTAAAACCCCAAAATGACTCGTTTACTCAATTTCAAGCCCTTTTTAACTCTAAAATTCTCCGAAACTCAATTTCGACTTTCGGACACTCTTTTTCGACTATCTCGAACATTTCGAGACTCACGGCGCAGTTGAAATTTCCATCCGAGGTACTTGACCGCAAATCACTATTTCAACCCAAAATAAATAAATGCGGTATTCCCATTAAAATATTATCTTCTGTCGCTTTACCCGGTAGCGACATGTTATTAAAATACTCCAATTCATTTACTTAACACCAAAAGTAAATATACCATCCATCGAAAATCATTTAATCCTCGAAAATCCCAAAAATCGCTATTTCGAGAAATTTTTCAAATTGCCAATTTATACTCAATTATGGAATTAAATCGTCTCCAAAAAGGACGGGTTGTTACAGAGAGTGAGAGATGATTTGAGTACGGCGGTAGGGGTAATAGGTCTTTTGAGTGTGCTACTAGGCTGAACAGAGAAAATGGCAAAGCTATCCTTAATGCTACCCTTAGTGACGACAATGAGGTCGAGTCAGTGGATTCAGGAGTCGAGTCACCGCATGAGTGTAACTTCACCACATTCATGGATAGTCATGTGAGTACTTCTAGTGCTCCTCATGATGATGAGGATGTGCTCCCATCTTGAAGCCCTTAATGCCCAGCTTACTTATAATCTTAAGAGAGCACGGGAAGTCAAGGTTCAAATCGAGGATATATCAGGAAAGATGGGAAAGATGCTCCTCGGCCCCGTTTTAGATTTTGGTGATAGGCAGGGAATAGGTTATGATGGTGCCTCCACGTCCCAAATTACACCTGGACCAGTTCCTGAGTTTACTACGACTCCATATGGCCATCGTCAAAATCCACGAAGGAGAGTTCGACCAAGAAAAATAAACCCAGGTCCGCCTAAGACTGCATTCTTCTGTACGTACAGTAAAAAAAATGCCACCTCAGGGAGTTTTGCTATAGTTTGGGTCGTACACGATGTACTACTGCTCCACCACATCATACTAATGATTTTTTCAATCTGAGTGAGCGTGTTGAGTTTTTAGCCGCCACATCATAGAGTTTGATGGAGGAATTCCGACGGATGTCTTTGCCGTCTGTGAATGCTTCTCGCATCTCGGCTAAAACCAACAACATCAAGGGTAAATAAAAGGTCACCACATCTTGGGTGCCTAAGAAAGATAAAAAGGATCTTGTTGTTCATGTCTCTCTCAAAGCACATAATACCTCACAATGGTATTTTGATAGTAGGTGCTCCAGACATATGACAGATGATGTCTCATGTTTACGTACCTAGAGGAGTATAAGGAAGGTAGAGTCACCTTTAGATACGGGAGCAAGTCTAGCATTGTCGGACGACGTACAATAGAGTTACCAAGATTTCCTAAACTAAAGAATGTTTTGTACGTCAAAGGTGTGAAAACAAACCTTCTCAGCATTAGCCAGCTGTGCGATGCTGACTTCGCACTAAAGTTTGATCGGGACGCATGTAATGTCTATAATCAAGACGGTAAACTTTTAGTGTGAGGGGTGAGGATCGAGAATAATTTCTATGGGACTCTGCCCACATCCTCCCTTGTCTGCAACAGCGCCATGATCACTCCTATGGATCTGTGGGACCAACATCTAGGTCATGTGAACGTTAGAGAGTTGACTCGTTTAGTTAAAAAGGACCTAGTACGTGGCTTACCATCACTTGGAAAGCCGACTTCCACGGTTTGTGGACCCTTTCAATTGGGAAAGAAAATTCGTAGCCCCCATAGGAAGTTGCATTCCATTACCACCTCCCGTGTACTTGAGTTGATTCACACGGATCTTATGGGTCCTATTCATACTGAGAGTCTGGGTGGTAAGAGGTATATCCCCGTTAAAAACTCTATAGATGATTTCTTCAGATATTTAATTATAGGTTTTCTGAGAGAAAAATCCGACGCTATAGAGTTTTTAACGACCAAGTGTCATGTCCTGCAAAATCAACACGGAGTCACTATTAATAGGATACGTAGTGATAATGGCACATAATTTAAGGAAGCAATGGTAGATCTTTTCTGTGATAGCGTTGAGATCAAACTTGAGTTTTCTTCTGTGAAGACTCCTCAGTAAAATGGGATTATTGAGAGAAAGAATAGGACGATCCAGGAAATAGCTAAATCTATGCTCCTAGGTCGTAAGGTTGCCAGGAGATTTTGGGCAGAAGCAGTGTCTACTGCATGCCACACGGTGAATAGGGTTTACCTACGTCCACACCTAACTTTTCTCTCACATACTGGTTTTTAATTTTGCCATTTCTAATAATTTTTATCATGCATCAGAGCATCCTTAACTCACTAACATGGAGACTTTGTTCATATTTTCTTTTACTGTCCTAACGACTATTTTATAAAAAAAATTCTTTTAATTTATTTGTTGTCCACTTATTGCATAACACTCCACTTATTTGTCTCTATTTCATCCAACCAATTGACATTCGACTCATAAAATTCTCGTTAATATCCCCATTACTTTGTAACACTGAACATAAATAACGAAAATTATTAGTTTGATTGATCACTTTTTCTTCAATCTTAAACATTATGCTATCCGACGCCTCATTATTAAATTTACATTAAATGAATTCCATTTTATTTATATTGATTCTTAGTCCCTTAGACTCTAAGGCTTTTTTTCAAGTATCTACTCTCATCGCTAAGCCATCTTTTGAATAGTCTATTAAAACTATATCATGTGCAAACAACATACACCATGGGTCATCTTCTTTCATGTCCTTAGTAATCTCTTTCAAAAATATGGCAAATAAGTAAGGACTTAAAGTCGATCCTTGATGTAGACCCACTTTAATCGTAAGTTCATTAGTTTCTCCACATATAGCTCTTTCTCTACTCTTTGTGTTATCATAAAAATCTTTAATAACTTTAATATAAATCATAAGGATTCTTTTTCTCCATAAATTTCACCAAATTATATCCCTAAGTACTCTATCATAAGCCTTTTTTAAGTATATAAAGACTATATATATCTTCCGTATTTCTTCTAGTTAACAATATTTTTAAGATTGATTCCACCTCATCTACATTAAAATTTTCCTGGAGAGTCTCAAATTTCCATTCCCCATCTTCTTCATCAATTAATACTTGAACCTTGATATTCTTGATCAACCAAACATGGTTGAAATAATTGAGGACGGGGAAACCACACATCTTGCTATATATTTATTTTGACACCATCCCCCACTCGCCATCTCACATCTTGTTCAAGAACTATTCTGGTAGCCCATATACTTTTCCATATAAAATATGAGTTCCATCCTATCCAGCTTGCCAAAAGGAACATGAAGAGAAATATCTGGCTTTTGAAATGCGCTCCACAAGAGAATTGGGATATCTTATAATTCGCCATCCATGTTTTGCCAATAAATCAAGATTAATAGCTTTTAAATTTCTCAATCCTAATCCTTATTTGTACTTTGGTTTGCATATATAGTCCCACTCTTTCAAAAAAACTCCCATCTCCTCTTTTTCGTTATCCCACTAAAAATTACAAATTAATGATCAAAGTTCATTACATACATAATTCGGGAGCTTGAAACGACTCATTGTATATGTTGGACATGCTTGGGCAACGACTTTTATCATCACTTCTTTCCCCACCTTTGAGAGGAAACCCTCCTTCCGCCCGCGCACCTTCTTCCATATTTTGTCAAAAATGTCACGTTTGAATAATTCTACTGTTGAAGGAAGCCCTAAATATCTTTCCAAACTATCCACTTGCTTAATTTCCAGCACGACTAAAATTATCCTATTACATTCCACCGAAGAGTTTTTATTAAAAATGATGCCACCTTTATCCCGGTTTATTAA
Source organism: Sambucus nigra (assembly GCA_949130495.1). Taxonomy (NCBI): domain Eukaryota; kingdom Viridiplantae; phylum Streptophyta; class Magnoliopsida; order Dipsacales; family Adoxaceae; genus Sambucus; species Sambucus nigra. The sequence goes on along the minus strand of OX422211.1, from coordinate 504,235,597 downwards.
ATGTACCGAAGCTCTTTTGTATATGAGAAGATTTTTTTTTAATATTTTGGCCTTCTTCCGCTGTTGATTTTCCAAAAATGATACTGTCATTCGCAAAAAGAAGGTGGGAAATACGTGGACCATTACGTTTTACCGCTAAACTTGAAATTTACCTCTGTCGGTGAGAATTATCAAATAATGAGGTAAGACTTTCTGCACATAAAAGAAAGAGATAAGGGGAGGGAGGATCTCCTTCTCGGAGTCCTCTCTTGAGGGTTTCCCATTAATAATGACTGAGAAAGAATAAAAAGCTACGCAGTTCATTATCAACTTAAACCATCTCTAGACAAAACCCATTTTAACATGATTTGACGAAGCTTTGTGCATATCTAATTTAAGAGCAAATGACCCATTTTTTCATTGACTTTGCATTTGAGTGAGTGGTTAATCTTGAATTCTGATATTACATTATCCATTATTAAACGTCTTGGGACAAAAGTGCTATGAGCTTTTATAACCCCTAAACCTTTTTCAGTCTATTAGCTAGAATTTTTGAAATAATTTTTTATAAAATATTACATAAGCTAAATATTATAAGGTTTTTTATTTTTAGGGTAAGGTCTATGAAAGTATGATTTAATTTGGAAATATCCTAGTTGTTATTTAAAACAGATAACATAATATTATTGACGTCAACACTGATGATATTCTAATACTTTCGTTAAAACAGGATTGGCATCCCATCGGGTCTTGGGGATTTATGAGGGGACATTTGTTTAATAGCAAGAAGTACCTCAGATTCATGAAAATCCTGTAAGAGATCTGCACTTATCCATTCAATATTCGTAAAAAATCGATTCAGTCTTTCTTCAATCCATTAATCAGTGGAGTTTTTCCTTCCTTTAGTATATTCAAAAAATTTCATTTTTGAAAAAATAAATTATTTTTTCACATTTCATGGTATAAATAACTACATTTTTATCATTAAATAGTTCTAATATTCATGTTATGTATTATTTGGTATTGACCAAAAGTTTCAATATAGTTTTGAATAGTAGATGTATGATTATGGATTTGACAATAACAATTTTGTTAAATTAGATTATTGTATATTATTTATATTTGGTTGCCCAAAGGTCCAAATATAATTATGAATTAATATTTTGATACGAATATTTATATGATGTTAGATTTGAAAGACATAAAAGTTTCTTAATATGTAGTAATGAATATTAAATTATTGTGTAAGCATCTATATTTAGTTACCCAAAGGTCTATATATAATTATGAATGTTAGGTTATTTATACCATAGTGACGTGGCTTGTTCATTTTAAGTTGGTTGTCCAAAGTTACAATTACTATTATTAAATAAACCTTAATGAGTAATTTTCTTTTTCATTAATTCAACCTTCACTTTTTTTGTATCCTTATGACTAATATTTACGTGAAGTTGGATTAGGTACTCAAAATTATTTCAATCTAAAATTGTAAATATTAGATGAATGTGTATATGCTTATTATATCCAATATGAGTTATGGAATATTATAAGCATGACTTATGATTTTCAAATCAATATTTATTTTATAATTAGGTTATGATTCTACCAAAGTGATCTAATTTAATAAATTGTAAATATTGTATTTTGTAGATACATTCAAGAACTATGTTTAGGTTGCCCCAAAGAGTCGAAATATGGTTTCGAGTGCTCAGATTCTTAATGATTTTATTATGATAATTAATTAAGCCGCTATGATTTGGTTGCTCCAAAGAGTTCGGTTACAATGGTTAAATTAATATTATGTGGAAATATATTTGTTAATTGAGGTTATTATAGATTGCTCCAAAGAGTAAATATCTTTCCTTAATTTATAGGCATACTGCCCATATATGCCTATTGAAAACATTAATGCGTGTTGAAACCATTAAACAATCCATAAAATAATGTAATATTCATATAATGAATAGTATGGTAGTCACCAAAGTGACCCAACTAAAATGCTTGTAAATATTAAATTTAAAAATAAATGTGGTAGTAATAACTCATCATGCCTATAAATGTAAAAATATTAATGCAATATATTTGGTTCATTTCTTCAATAAAAATAATGTCCCAAAGGAAATTGATTTTGAGTAATTGAAATAAACATTAAGGAATTATGTGATTAAGTGGTGAAAGGTTATCTATTGATAACACGTCCATCTAAGTTACATAACACAGTACCCAATAAAGTCATATGAAAATATACAAAGTTATTATGAAAGAAAGCCCACATTTATAAAATGTTATTAATGTACGTGTTGTCAACAAGTATTAATGTTATGAGCTATTTATCTCATTATATTATTCTGTTATTGCATTTTCACTTAATTTTTTACGATTCATCTATTTTAATTCCCTCAAGACTAACTTCTTATGATAAAGTGAAGAAGTTCAATTTCAACAAATTGTGTTAAACGTTATATAGTTGTTTTAATTAATGGACACACTGTTAATGACAAAAGTAATAGGACACTCTATATAACGTTTGAAAGGATTAAAAATGTTACTATGTTTCGTGCAAATGAATCTTGCAAACAATGTAAACTCACTTACACTCATAACGATCGAGACTTAAAAAATTGTTATTATACTTTTTATAAGTGCCCATTATGTAAAAAATATGTTCCCATAAAGTTTATAGTGCGAATTATTATATATGATTTGAAAATAATGGTAAAGATGTAATAAATATGTTCCTATTAAGGTTGATTGTTTGAATTATTATGTATGACTAGAAAAGAATGACAAATATGTGACCTTTTCAAATCAAACTTAAGTATTCAAATATATATTATTTATGGTTAATGGATTCTTTATAAAAATGTTTTTTATTATGATCTTGGGGAATTAAGTCACTATTTATATCTTTTGTAAACAGCCGTGTTTCAGTTTTCTTGAAATGTATTTATGTAGGACTGATTATATGGGATTTTATTGAAGTTTGCTAAATGATCATTAAGTTTATATACGAATCATTTTTAATGGTATGGTAATCTTGTTGCTAGTTTATAACGTTAATCTCAATAATTAACGAAGCTATTCAATGTGGTGGCAAAACTAAATGGAAATAAATAATGAATATAATTAATAATAATGTGACACTTTCAAATCTAGGATCTTTGGTGATTTTAATGCGCTAGATTATCTTGATGATGTCACATGTAATTTTTTATGGCCACATTATAACTATTAAGGTTTTATGATGTATAATTTCAAGATGACTTATGTGGTCCAAGTTGGAGATTGTATTTTTTCCTTTAAAGTGGACCTACATAGATCATATAATAAACATGTATATCTCTCTCTTGAATGAAGGATACATGAAAAATACATAAAATATGGAGCCACAATAAATAAAGAGTCTTATGAAATTATTAACGGATATATTTATGAGAATTTTTAATATTCTATCCTTTTGGTTGATAAGTATTTGAGTTTATATGATGAAAAGTATGTTAGATAACTTTACTCAATTTAACACACCATAATGAAAGACTATTGAATCCACCTAAAAGAATTGGATTTTGTAATTATCATCCAACACTTTATCAACACCCTAAATGAAACTCTATGTGTGTGCTCTTTACTATCAAATCACAATACATAATAAATAATGACACCAAAAATGTCAAATTCTTGAAGAATGGTAAAAATAGTGAGAGTAGCAAACCACGAAATGTATTTATAAATGATGTTATGGTAAAAAATTTGTCCCATAATTTCTGAAAGAAATTGATATTTTTATTGGTATTATTTGACATCAAAGAACATATAGTTTTTTAGCCACTATATAATGATTATCATCGTTTGAAAAGTATTTATACAAACCACAAGAAATGTTATTAAGAAGACCTTAAAAAGAGTATGTTATCATGAATGATTTTGTCGTGTGTCTACCGTATATGAATTTGACACAGGGATAAGAAAGTTATCCATTGGATTAATGCCATAAACAAAGATTTGGAATTAATGGATAAAAATAAAATGTATGGTTGGCCATCCCGAGGGGGTTGGGTCTCCAGAGGTGGATCTCTCCTTCCTTCCACTTTTTCTAGCATGCATGCGAGATTGCGTTCTTTATCAAGCCGATTGGCCATCGTCGATGTGGGGTGATATGTAGAGATAGAGACTCCAACCGATTTTGCATAAAACGGGCAAAATAAATGTTTTCGCTTCGAGAAAACAACATCAAGGACAATACTGATGCTTACGAAACCAAGTAGTTCAAAGGTCCGGGGACTAAGTTACGGAATGGGAAGGTGTTAGGAACCTATCCCGCCCTTTTGGTCTCTCATGGGAATATGTTAATCTTATCCTGTAGAACTTCATGATGTGTGTGCTTATGTTCATAATATAAATGGAGGACAGAATCGCTCGACTCGCGTTATGGATAAAGGCGAAGCGAGGTCATCCTTAGGAGTGTTCCCAAATTAGTATACAAAATATAATGTAAGTGTTTTTCGATTCAAAAGTCATTATGAAGGAATGATTGCGTATCTCGGATAAGACACAGGCAAACAAGAATAATGAGAATAAAATAACAAATGTATGTGGGAGGACTTGAGTCAAGGGATTCACCCAATATGCCAATGTATCTCGGGGCATCAAAGTCCACGTAGTTCAAAAACAAAACGAGGTGGGGTTTAACCCGTAAATCCAATTGGGGACTTTATTATATGTGTGTGTCTCGAAAAAGGTGTTTTAGTGTGAGAAAGTGTGATGTCCCCGTTTGGAATTTACAAGTGAACCCTCTTTTTCTTATTTTTGAATTTTTATAACGAAAATAAAGTATGTGCGAATAATAGCAATAAAAAGGTTAGAATTAAGATATGTGATGCAATGAAGTAAAGTGCTAAAGAGAAAATGAAGTAACTAATGCAAAATTAAGAGAATTTAAAGACAGAGAAGAAGAAATGAACCTCCTTATATATGAACACTTGAAGTAGATATTTCTTGTAGATTTGCTGATATCAAGATGAAGTGATGGCGGTTTGAGTATGTGGGTAGTAATTTACTTAAAAGAGTATGAAAATGATGGAAGAAATGTGGGAAATGGGCTTTTTAGGAAAGAACAACTCTAAATTCGAGAAATTTCTCTCTGAATTGCTAAGAGGGACGTTCAGTGGTGCTTTAAAAAGTGAGGTCATGGCCTCTATTTATAGGACTAAGGGAGGTGACGATGGGCATGGTCCTAGACCTGCCTATCGGCAAGATACCTAGACAAACTATCGATAGGTAGGGTCCTGGGGCTGTCAATTAGCAGTATGAGGCACGTTTTCTAATCAAAATGATCATAAAATATGAATCATAAGTTAAAATCGTGCACGGGATGGGCTATTGGAAAGGGTGTTTAGGGTCCTTTAAGAAGTCATGATCCAATCTTGGATGATTGAAGTCAAACGGGGACCAGAAGAGCCCGTTAGTCACTAGATAGGAAATTTTTGGAGGAAAATGGATCGTTGGTCTGAACTTTAAGGCCGATTCATGCACCAGACTAACCTTTGGAAAGGGTATTCTGTGACCTTTGAGATTTCATTCATATTCATTCGGTTTGTAGATTCGACCTTGGTCAAACGAGTCATGAAAGCACCCGGTGACCTTTCAAAGTATAATGGGTCGTCCGTTCATTGCATAAGGCTTATTCGCACATGGGAAGATCATTAGAAAGGGTATTCAGATCCCTTCAAATAGTCATTCAGTCTCGTTTGAGATGAAGACTTGATAGGATCCAAACGAAGACTAAGAGCGCCTAATGGCCTCCGGATCAGATTTCGGGGTAAAATGGATCGTTCGTCCGAACCGTAATGCCAATTCCTGCATGGGGAAGGCCACTAGAAAGGGAATTTATAGCCCTTTCACTATAAGAAAATGAGTATTAGAGACGGTAAAAATCCATCCCTAAAAGTAAAAAATCGGTCCCAAAAGAGTATTTAGGACGGATTTTGCAACGGCAAAAATCCATCCCTTAAACTAGGCGTCACAAATATTTTAGGGATGGATTTTATTGTCCTAAATATTAATTCATGGAAGCTCTGCATTTGGCATTAGGGATGTATTTTTTCGTCCTAAAAGGTGTTCTCTCTAAAAATTCCCGCTCCCGCGAGTAGTATTAGGGACGGTAACTAAAAACCATCCCATTTGCTATTTATCAAAAAGGACGGTAACTAAAAATCATCCCTTTTAGTATATCAAATGGGATAAAATGACACGGTTGCCCCAAATACTCCCGTCCCTAATTCTCATTTTTCTTGTAGTGTTTGAAGATTCATTGAGCTTCTGCTCAGGCAAGGAAGTGACTAGAATCGAAATGGGGCTTGGGAACACCCGATGGCCCCTCGCGATTAGTTTTTGATAGTAAAACTGATCGTTCGTCTGAACCTTAAGGCGGATTTGTTCACGTGGTAGACTGTTGGAAAGAGAATTAAGAGCCCTTCAAAGATTCATTGAGCTTTCACTACAATGAGAAAGTTGACCAGAGTCAAACAGTGACTGAGAGCGCCCAATGGCCTCTAGATCGGTACTCGGGGTATGACTTAGGGTTTGCAGTGAATGAGTGATCTCTAGGGACCTAAGGAGGTATTTAGGAGGGTCCTAACATTGGGTGTCTATAGGATGCATTAAAGTACCTAAATTATCCCACTTGTAACAGTTGTAAGTGGGTCATTAAGAATAAACGCGACTCTTATGGTAACTAAAAAAAATGAACCTTATTTTTTTGTCAAATGTTTCACCACAAACAAGAAAAATATTATAAATAAACCTTATAACCTATTATGTTGAATTCCTATGACAATAGTAACTCATTTTGATTGATAGTTACATTTACCATGAAAACTTATTTTCTTTTGAGAATTTAACAAAATATGTGTGCAAGTCTATGAAATTATTATATAAACTTGATTAGGTTTCTAAATATAGTATTTGAAGGTTAAAAATATCTTTGTCTCTTTATTTATATACCTTAAGTCTAGTGGGAGTAAGTTTATATATGTACATAAGTGAATTAGAAATTAAGGAATAAAATGTTCCATATTTTTGTAAGAGTATTAAGGAGTGAGATGTTTAAAAATAGTATCTGCTCACACTTATGAAGACTATTCATTTCAAGATGATTTGTTATTACAATAGAATTTAATAGCTTATGGATGTATTTATCTCAGTCTTTATTAAGTGTCTCTATTTTGGCTTAATAGCCAAAATTATGAAAGAGTGCGAAATAATACATTAATGTTCTATCGATTATGAAAACTGAGTTGTAGTATGCTTTGAGGCTACAGTGTATGAATTATGGATGCGAAATTTAATTTCAAGACTAGGAGTTATTGACACTGTTACCAAGTCACTAAAATATTATGTTATCACTGTATTCTTTATAAAGAATTGATAGGTATTCTACGAAAGTTAAGCATATTAAATTAAAATACCTATTTGTCAAAGAATAAGTTTGGAAATGACTGATGTCACTTAAACATATAAGTACGAGTGTTTACATAGCAAATTCACTTACTAAAGGACTACTGTTGAGGACATTGCTAAAACATATTGAACATATGAGGCTCGAGTGTAGTCATTATAAATAATGAGATTGTGAATTTCTTAGTGCTTATTTAGTTGACACTATGTTTTGATATGAATTAAGATGTTCTATGAACATTAAAATTTTTGTCTTGCAATATTTGATTACATGCATGTGAATGGATGAACATGTTAGAAAGTGGACCATTATGATAACCTTCATTATAGACCTTGTTAAATAAAATGTTAATGTTATAGTACATAGAATGAACCATACTCTTGAATTAGTATGGAACCACTATGACTCACATTAATGTCTTATTTAATTTAAGTGTTTATGAATGACCATTTGAGATGATTGAAATTTCAAAGCGCACCTTATGATAATTGTGAACCAAGTGGGAGACTGTTAGAATTATTTTTAAATAATTCATAAACTCATAATGTGATCCATAATTACAAAATCATATTGCTTTACTAATTTTTTTTGGTTAATAAAATAAACCATTTAACTTAATTACAAAATTAATAAAATCCTTAATTATCTACCTTGATGGATAGTTCAGATTGAGTGACTTTTGACGATTGGGTACTCCCCCTACCTATAAATAAATAACTGGTATCCATCAACCAGACACTAAAAAATTACAACATTAATGAAATTAGGTTAAGGGAGAGAAACACCCAAACTCCAATCATCTAAATGATGATTACATATTCATACGGAGTATAACACCAACAACTTCAATCATCAAAATGATGATGCCATATTCAAGTGGAAAATAATATTTACAACTTCTTCCTCTCAAAAACATTTGGATCAAGGTATGACTCTTGATAGTTTACTTCTAAATAGGATCAAGTTGTGATTTTCGATATTTTAGTTTACACAATCTATTATAATCTTATTGATTTAAGATCCTAACGTTAAATATATAATACATAATGTTTTGTATTAAAGAACCTAAGGGAACCAATGCTTGTAACAAGACAATACACACTCTCTCAAATAGAAACTAATGTCTCTGAGAGAAAAAATATGAATTATAACTTTATGTTTAATTCTATGTGGGATAGTTTATAGTTTTGAGTTTGGCTCAAATGTGTAGTGTGTGTTATTCATGCCTTATTGGCAATTATCTTTTATAATATTCACCTAATTAATTTATTTGTAAATGACCCATTTAAAAAGGACATTTACAAATAATAACTATGACGATGACCTTGGGCCATCTAATTTGTTTCTTATATGTAATACCATTTTTGCCCTATTCGTATTCTATATGTTGATGCTTTAAAAATATTATTATGCCTACATGACACTTTCATTGCATTGAAAGTAAAAATAACATCTTCAATAGTGTTCACTCATACTTTGTTTGGAAACTATGTTGGGGAAAAAGAGAGAGAGAGAGAGAAAGAGAGAGTTTCATTTTTAATGAGGCTATTGTAGTTAAGGGCTCTTGAGTTTGATTATGTAAATAACAGATGCCTTTAGGTGGGGCAGGTGAAAAAAATATGAGAACCTCATTCCAAATTGTACTCTTTCACTCATTAAAATATCTCCTACCTCCATGGCCGTAGGTAATTTGATGAACCACATATATACAGTGTTTTATTTATATAATTGACTATAGTTTTTGCACTTTCATTTCTCATCTTGGCTTGTGTGATTATTTATTAGAATTTTATGAGTTTACACACTCATCATTGACATCGTTTGTGTGAAACGAGTTTTTCTAATCTCATTCATCAAGTTTTGAGCCCAAAACATCAACCCATGACCAATACTCATTATGATAACCACGATTCACATGAAATCCAAGAGAATAGAGACATAACTCCTTCCTCAATGGATGAGTCTAACATCCCATATTTTAAATATTTAATATTGATTACCAGGGAGAGGTTCAAAAGTGAACTTAAAAGATGAACATTTTAATGAACCTTAACTAAAAAACACACCTTAACAACCCATTAATTTTAATTCCTATGTTGTAATTAGTTCCTGCCAGTGACAATGAACACGCATGCTTTGATACACACACCTTGCCCCCACCCCACCTACGTGTCACACATGTGTCCGTTGTCGTTGGCACAAACCCGTTACAACATAGGAATTAAAATTAATGGATTGTTAAGGTGTTTTGTGTTCAGGTTCATTAAAATGTTCATCTTTTAGGTTCACTTTTGAACCTCTCCCTTGATTACCATTGCTCGTGTATATGGTAGTTGTGTGTGCATAATAGTTGTGTGATTTATTGTGACATTAATTGAGTGTTATAATGTGTTATTTATTTTTGTACTGCAAGAAAGTACCATTAAACAGGGCTCTAAGGGATACATAGCCCCGTAATGATGTTCTTAGTATGTCGAATTAGACTACATGGTTAGGTAACATTTGAGCTAAGTTTTGGATATAGGTACGCAGAGTTTTGGGCTTATTTAAGGGTCTATATTAGGCCCATAAGACACTTGCGAAAGTAAGAGTAATTATATAAGTGTTCAATCCTCATTATTAACATACCAAAATAACAGACTAAGCCCTATTTGTAAAGGAAATAATTAGATATCAAGAGATCCAACTAGAGATTGAGATAAGAAATAGATAACTTTATTTAATATTACTTCTAACCTTTTTATGATCATTCTTTGATGGTAATTTAAGTTAGGTTTAATCACATAGTAGGATAATCAGATTCCAGGGCAAAAATCTTATTATGAATCATGGAAATTATTTTTATTCATTGTTTAATGATTACACATGTTTAGATTCACCGTGGGAATATTTTAGAATGATTATTCACTTGCTTATGTTGAGGTTTATGATTTTAATCCATTATTTTAATGATTAAATTCATAATTAAATGAACTCATATGAAGAACATAATGATATTGATGAATATTATGTGAGATTTAATCTTTTTAATGGATCTATGATGTTAGAAACATGTTTAGGATCCCTTAAAATCATATTACGATGCTTTTGGGACTAATTATAGTTTATGAAAAACTTTGGTTGTGATGTGATATGGAGAAAATCCATTAGACTATGTTCTAGGATGAATTTCTAATATGACATGGTTTTCGGTCCATTGGACAGGTGATTACGCGTGAAAAGTGTGCTCGTGTAAGGACACAGTTATTGTTTTCGTTTCATCGCGATAATACAAAAATCTAAATTACGACTACATTTGCGGGGCAAGCCTAGAAGTAAGTCGGGTATCGAAAGATCCACTGGGACGAGTTGCTAGAATTCAATTGATTTAATACTTCAGAAATAAAAGTGTAAAAGGTGATTACAAACTAAAAAGGAAAAAGATGCATAAAAGAGAAATATTAATCTAGGCGAGTGTAAATTAAAGTAGATTAACAAAGTGAGTAAAAACTATAGGTTGTGTCGAATATCCATCACCCGGGTTAATTTGTATAAAATGGATACATGGGTCGACAAGTTATTACGAATGCGTCTCGTTTCGACAGTTAATTGAATCAAGCGTTGTCACGCCCCTAAATTCACATAAAAGCCTAATAAGATTTTGGCGTCAACAAATACCCCGACATACATGATATGTCCCATCAAATCTCCTAGGCACAATAACTAGGATAACGCACCCGAAATAGACTCATAAACACCATCACCAAAGCAAAGAAACGCGTCAACTCGAGTGAGTTCCATTCAAACACAACATAATTTAAATTAGCTAGAAAGCATATTAAAAATGCGGTAAATAAATACAATAAATAAACGCGGTAAATCTACACTAGAAAGTGATTAAATCAAAGCATGTAAATCTAATTAACAAAGTATGTAAATTAACTAGAAAGCAAGAATAAAGGAAATACAATCTATATTAAATGGTAGGGGAGATGAATAGTCAACTTACAGTCCAAAAAGGATGTCAAACCAAAGAGAAATGAAGAAGAACTCACAAAAAAACCCAAAACCTAAGCTAAACTCTCTAAAATCTATTCTAAAGCTTGATATTTGATATTTACACAAAATTTGGTATTTATAGTAAGTGGAATTAAAATAGTAAAGAAAAGGGAAAATAAAAGAAAAGGCCAAAATATCTGCAGAAAACAATGGCTCGATCGATGGATCCCCTGGGCTCGATCGATCGATGCTCAGAAATCCAGCCCACTATCTCCCACGATTTGGAAAATACTGAAGGATCGATCGATCGATCCTTTGATTGATCGATCGATCAAGCAGGTATGAGCCCCTGCATGCTGTTTTGGTGTGTTTGCATTTCCCGTCCGCTAAAATTTCCGTAACTTCTTCGTTCTGAATCGGAATCGCGCACCGTTCACGGCCACACGAAGCTTGCGAGGAGGAATACAACTTCCGTGTGTATGTTGTGCCAGGTGCCCAAGCTATGAAATGAAAAAAATGCCCTTGAACGTGCGATCGTGTACAAAAATCGAGTGGAATGCGTCCGAACTTCACACATAGCTTCCAAATACCTATAAAAGCTCAATTTACCCTAGAAAAACATGTTGACGTAGAAATACGAGGTTGTATGGTTAACAAGCATAAATATAGGGAATAAGATACCCGAGGGGGCTAAAATGCGTAGGTTCAGAGGATGAAATACACAATATTTGCATCCAATCACACCCCTAACTTACACATTGCTAGTCCCTAGCAATGAAATAGGATGCAACAAGAACAACAAACAAACCAAAAGCAGGAGAAAGTATAAAAATATGGTATAAAAGCAAAAGGCCACTTTCGCGGGCGATTCGATTGCATTTAGCGTATGCAATAAGCCGTTAGGTTACCCTAGTGGACGAGTGTCATCTCGTGAAGGTTTTCAGGGATGATACCCACAAACATCACATGGTTTCCTCAAAATATGCCCAACCCAACTTGCGACAAGCCCAACAATGGCGAAAAAGATTTCATACGCATTATTAGCAATGTGAATGATTTCAAACAAAAGTTCGAAATCTTTAACATTATAGAATGCACCTCATAGAATTGAAACTTCAACATGTGGGAGGGGAGCGAGCACATGCAAAGTGTGATTTGGAGAAAAACTTAAATAAACCGGATACTAAATTAACCCAAGCATATATTCGATCCTCACGGGCATTATGCTCATCAAGAAAATTCATTCGAAACAGGGAGGTAACACACGGAACATTCGAGCAAAAGGAGTAAATGTAAATGGAAAATAGGCCGCACACATGTCACAAATAAAGAACGTTATATATAAACTGAAAAACCGTAATCTCAATGAAAAGATACTGTTCATTAAAGGAGGCGAAATGCATTTTCACATATTATCAAAACTATTATGACTTTTGAATTACATCCACCTAAGTTACATTGGACTTGTATAGGGTTATAATATAGGCTAGGTTAGGGTATGAAATGAAGGAATGTATATGTACGGATTCAAAGTGTTCGGAATGAAAACTCTGGATAATGGGAAAATGCGAGAAAAATCAAAATGGGAAAATAAGTTCTAAAAAGTCATTAGATATATCACCGGGGAGAGTAATCAAATCTTATTGAACTATATACAACATTTACAACTTTCTCTTTATTTTTTTTCTTCTTTTTCTCATGTTTTCTTTTGCTTTTTGCTTTCTCTTTTTCTTTACTTTTTTCACATCTCTTTTCTTTACTTTTCAAACTCTCATATGCCTAAATTGCAACCGACATCACAACAACATCATTCAATCCCAAGTAACATTCCAAACAAAGGTATGGAAAGTGTATGTATAGTATTCGGAGTTGGTTATGGGATTGGGGTTATGAAATGAAAGGCTAATATTTAGGCTCAAAGGGGTTAACGAGGGTAAACATATAAGGGTGAGGTCAAGGTCAATATGGGTAATATAGCAAAGATGGCCTATGATCATTTCACAAAGTTTACGCAATTCTCGAGTCAAAACAATATATGAAAATCATGATCAAGTAACACATTTCAAGTATGAACTCAATTAATGAACGATCAATTGAAAGAATAGAGAGATTACTGATGAATTCAACGTTTTCAATGAAAAAAGAATAGTGTATATACTCACAAACGACGAAAGGTACAAAGCTTACTCAGTGTAAGTATATACAATGCAACAAAAGATTATCGAGTTATAAAAATCTTAAACCATATCAATAGAACGATAAAAGTGCATGTGCTCATGGGATTAAAGTTTAATTCATGAAGTTATTCATAATATCAATAATCGAGGACTAAAGTCTAATAACTTCTAAAATCGAGAACATGCATCATTGGGCTGTCTATTGGATCGGACAATTATTGAAATTTATCATCGAAAACAAAGGCAAAACGCCCAACAAAGGAGAAAAAAGAAAGAAAATCTTTTTGAAATTTTAATTTTTCTAAGAAAAGCAAACTAAGTAACTAACATGTGAGCAAAACATGGACTAAATAAAGAAATGGATAGAATATTCCACACCCCCTAACTTAAAACTTGACATTGTCCTCAATGTGAATTAAGAACCAACTTAAAGAGAGGGAAAGAGCGATATTACCCAAAAGTGGAGCGATCCCCATAATAACAAGTCCAAAGAATCTACAAAACAAGTTAGTACCGAGCATAGCAAAAACAAATAACGAAAAGTTAACTAATTACAAGATACTAAATTAAAAGGAAAGAAAAAAAATAAAAAGAAAGAATAAAAAGCTAACTATATATAATCTACTATTTAGGATTCACACTAACTGTACACTAGAAGTCCAAATAGCTGAGGGTCCATCACAAAAACCGATTTGACTTTGGAGGATAATCGGTGTACCCTCACATACAAGGATGCCTTCCGAAAAATATGAATTCCGTTTGAACAACGGAAGGCATGTGTAAGGTGGAAGAAATGAACCATCGCCAATTAAAAGTTTTGGAGGGACGATGGGGGATTTGGATTGAACGGGTGACAAAAACATGTGGGGACCGAGAAAAGCCGAATATCCTCCCAATGATTTTTAAATTGGAATGGGAGGCGACACACACGAAGGCAAAGATGCGATCGTGGAAGGCGACTCGAGCAAGTACTCCTCATCGGCGAAAAGGTTTAAAATATTAAAGTTTGAAATCGAGTCATTGGGTACTTATGACGGTGTGATAATAGAGAATGAAAATGGGGATGAAAGAAATTTAAACTCATGAGATGAATCATCATCGCATGAAGATTGAGTTTCGAATGAAATAATATAATTTTCAATGAAATGTTCTTCTTTGGGGGCCAAAGAAGAAATCATTTCATGGCAAATAGATATTACGTAATTTTCATCCTCACTTTCAATATTTATTATGCAATGGGAAAAGTCTAGAATGATTTGTTCCAAAGTAGGCACAAAGACCTCATTTGGTCCAAAACATTCCTCGACTTCAAAAGTCTCGAAAGCAAAATCGTCGTCGGATTCAAATAATAAATCCAATTCATTTTCCCACAAACGATTTTCTTCCCGATAACGAGTTTCAAATTTCTCATTCTCATACATACGCAAGCCCTCACCGAATGTCATAGGTCGAGGTGCGGATAGATGAAAATGGTAAGTTTGAAAATTACCATCGGACTTAAACGAAAACTCATTATTATAGGAATTTTGAAAGCAATTACAATTCATTTCAAAATTCCTATTATAAGGAGGTAAAGGCCCAAAATCATTATCATCATCATCAAAATTCCAATAACCTAAGTTTTGACTTTCGTCATACTCGTCCAAAGTCATATTTGAATTCGCAATACTTTGGGATTCTAAGTAGTCACCGAAGGTCATAGGATTACGAGCATTTTGAAAATTATAACAATGATTAACGAAATAATTGGAATAAGACACGCTTACCCCCAAAATGGCTCGAAAAGGCGAATTCCACAAAGTAAGTGCGCGCGGGAAAAATTCTCGCGTTTCCAAGGGCTCAAATGTGGAAGTCCTGCAAAAATATTAGCAAATAACACAAATAGAAAGAAAATACTACGAAATACTAAATTAAATAAAGTCTAAAACAAACAAGTCCTCGACAACGGCGCTATTTTTAATCGAACAAGTTATCAGGATCAAAGCACTAAACCAATTAAGATTCAAAGCAAATCATCCCCGGCAACGACACCATTTTGATTACGCGTGAAAAGTGTGCTCGTGTAAGGACACAGTCGTTGTTTTCATTTCATCGCGATAATACAAAAATCTAAATTACGACTACACTTGCGGGGCAAGCCTAGCGATAAGTTGGGTATCGAAAGATCCATTGGGACGAGTTGCTAGAATTCAATTGATTTAATACTTCAGTAATAAAAGTGCAAAAGGTGATTACAAACTAAAAAGGAAAAAGATGCATAAAAGAGAAATATTAATCTAGGCGAGTGTAAATTAAACTAGATTAACAAAGCGAGTAAAAACTATAGGTTGCGTCGAATATCCCTCACCTGAGTTAATTTGTATAAAATGGATACATGGGTCGCAAGTTATTACGAATGCGTCTCGTTTCGATAGTTAATTGAATCAAGGGTTGTCATGCCCTTAAATCCGTATAAAAGCCTAATAAGATTTTGGCGTCAACAAAAACCCCGAAAATTGCGCACGCAAGGTCGTAAGCACGGGACATACATGATATGCCCCGTCAAATCTCTTAGGCATAATAACTAGGACAACACACCCGAAATAGACTCGTAAACACCATCACCAAAGCAAAGCAACGCGTCAACTCGAGTGAGTTTCATTCAAACACAACCTAATTTAAATTAGCTAGAAAGCATATTAAAAATGCGATAAATAAGCGCGGTAAATCTACACTAGAAAGCGATTAAATCAAAGAATGCAAATTAACTAGAAAGCAAGAATAAAGGAAATACAATATATATTAAATCATAGGGGAGATGAATAGTCAACTTACAATCCAAAAAGGATGTCAAACCAAAGAGAAATGAAGAAGAACTCTCCAAAAACCCAAAAACCTAAGCTAAACTCTCTAAAATATATTCTAAATCTTAATATATGATATTTACACAAAATTTGGTATTTATAGTAAGTGGAATTAAAATAGAAAAGAAAAGGGAAAAGAAAAGAAAAGACAAGCCCAAAAATAGTTGTAGAAAATAGGGGATCGATCGATAGATCCCCCAGGCTCGATCGATCGATGCTCAGAAATCCAGCCCACTCTCTCCCACAATTTGGCAAATATTGAAGGATCGATTGATCGATCCTTTTGATCGATCAATCAATCAAGAAGGTATTAGCCCCTTGCATGCTATTTTTGTGTGTTTGCATTTCCCGTCCACTAAAAGTCCCGTAACTTCTTTGTTCTGAATCGGAATCGTGCACCGTTCGTGACCACTCGAAGCTTGCAAGGAGGGCTACAACTTTCATGTAGATGTTGCACCAGGTGCCCAAGCTGTGAAATGACTAAAATGCCCTTGAACGTGTGATCGTGTACGAAAATCGAGCGAAATGCGTCCGAACTTCACACTTAGCATCCAAATACCTATAAAAGCTCAATTAACCCCTCCAAAACATGTTAACGTAGAAATACAAGGTTGTCTAGTTAACGAGCATAAATATAGGGAATAAGATACCCGAGGGGGCTAAAATGCGTAGGTTTGGAGGATGAAATATGTAATATTTGCGTCGTATCAACAGGGACGATTGATCGGGTCAACTAGGTCCTAGGGGTGTTCGCGGTCCAGTCCAATGTGGTATTGAGTTTTTTTTTACCAAACCGACTTTGTCGGTCCTCTAAAAAAGGATCAAGACCAGATGGATAATGTCAGTTAATTTACCCTATTCGATTCGGTTTTTAACAGGGTCGGCCTAGTTTAGTTTATCAGTCTTAACATTAATTAATTAAATCGTTTAAAAAATCCTCGAGCCTTTTTTTTTCTAATATTAAGGATGAAAAAATGTGTAAATTTTCAATTAAAACAGGACCATAATTGCATATTTGCATTGGACTATCATTTATAATAATTAAATGTCAAACTCCAAACAAAAAATGTAATTTTAAACATCAACTAACGATAGATATAAATTGTTTAAACTACTTTATACTTACACAATATAAGATTTAATTTAGTTCAATTATAAAATAACTACTACATATCAATTCAAATCAACATCGATAAAGTCACACCAAAAGAAGTACGAATCAATAACAAAAGCAGCACTAAAACATGTACGAATCAATATAAACAAAACAAGTGTGAATCTATGTGTGAATCAAAAATAAAATCGGCACTAAAACATCCTCGAAACATTAACAAAATCATCACCAAAATAGGTGCGAATTAACAAAAAAATCAACACCAAAATAGGCACAAATCAACCACAAAATCAACACCAAAACAAGCGCAAATCAATAATAAAATAAGTACTAAAACATCCCCAAAATCATCATTAAAACAAGTGTGAATTAGTAACAAAATCAACACAAAACTGGTGTGAATCATCAATAAAATCAGCACTAAAACATCCCTAGAGGAACATTGAATATCAATCCACAATTATTGATTACGCTCCCAATAATTTTGAAAATTATTAAAAGTATTAAATTAGTTACAATACAGTTCATGTGTGTAATAATCAATTAGTCAGATGCGTAATAATTAAATGACAATTACCTCCATCTAATAGTTAAAGTTATTCAAACTCATCCATGTCATCCTGAAGACTAATTGGTGATGATAAAGAGTTAAACCAATTTTGTGTGCAACATCTTGAGTGGAGAGAAGACCACTTAGGTCTTCTTCATTTACAGCAGAAACCATCTAATACATATATGATAAAACCCATATTAGAACTAATTAATTTAAACACTAACAGATTTTCAGCAGCACCTAGGTCTTCAATAAATGAAATAATAAAACTTGAACAATCACAAAATGTATAACAAAGAAAATTCAGCTTACATTAAAACTTGAACAATCAATAAATGAATAGCACCTACGTCTTCTTCATTTAGAACATTATATAAAATTCTCAGCTCATACTAACTAAAAGTCAATAAATCTAACATTAAAACTAGAACAATCATTACCAAAAGTTGCGTGAGAAGAGAAGAGTGCATACCTGATCTGTGAGATCCATAAAATAATAAATCCAGTAGTAGGTCACCAAGAGTGGGCCACTGCAGACGACGGGCGATGGGGGCTAAGGTTAGAGTGTCGGGGCTATGGGTGGGTGGGGTGGTGGTTAAGGTGGGTGAGTCGGGTGATGGCTCATTATGTGAGAGAGGGAGATGAGAGATGTTTTTTTGGGGTGGTATGGGAAGGAACAAATGAGAAGATGCTGAGAGAGGAGTTTAGTTTGTTTCAGGTTTTACATTCTTTTTATTTCACTATCTTACCATTTGTCTTCTTTATATTTACTTTATCTCACATATACACTACATATTTATATAAAGATATATTATTACACTTATAGTCTACCCAGGGTGGTCTAGATAGGGATATTTATCGATGGACCATGGAATGGACCGACTGGGTCGATCTAAAAAAACTCGGACCGAACTGATTAAGAAAAAATAAAAAAGGGGTCGGTTTATTCCACCGGTCCAACAAGTTTTTTGAACACTCCTACTAGGGCCAATTGCTCGGGTATTGCCATGAGGACTATTTTTTTATTTTATGGAGAATTTCAATTTGGAACGTAAAAAATTTACCTATGAGATTCCAGAAGGGTTGGTTTAGGATAATAATGCTATGATACTATGTGATTGCGTAGATGGAAAATATACGAGAATGAGGTTAGTTCGGGGGATGTATAACTTGTTATTCATAGTTAGGGTTATAAATTGTATTTGTATACGCACATTGGTTGATTATATGTTGTGTGCTCTATATGGACATACTTGGGATGTGTGAGTAAATTGTGAGGAATCAATTAGTGGATATTTGATGAGATTATTTGCGGGATCAGGTACTACGCCCTGGATGAGGATACAAGTTGTGTATAGGTCTATATCCCAATCCTATATGCATTTGGTCAACTGTCTCGCGAGAGGGATACATTTGGTGCTTGATATATAATGTAATTTTGGTATGTGATTATACGGTGGTGTGATGACATTGTGATTTTCCCTTCGTTTATGAATGTTTTTTTGCAATCCATTAGGATTAGGTACTCTTACGAATTGACCCAACAACGACATGAGAGGTCCTCGATGGTTTAACCCTTCGTGTTAAATTTACATATGTAGCCAGTCTGATAATGGCATATTCATACGAGGATTTGAGTTGTGCTATTACTATTGTTGTGATACGAATGCTCTATTCATTACGATGTGAGATATTGATACTACACATGCTTATTACTCTTAGTATATAGGTAGAGGTTGTGATACTATATTGTAGATCTAGATTGAGACAGTGTATCATACTTGTTAGACACGGGACTTGGGTATGAACACATTACCTATGTCTAGTGTAAATTGACAGTTAGCTAGGATATACCTTAGTTATTAGTGAGATGGGGTATTTTGGGTGCGAGTGATGACGGGGATGACATTAGACTTAAATGAGTCACTTTTGTTACTGTTCAAGCAAAGTTATGCATTTCGTGCAAAAATATGGGGTCCGACCCATGTTGTTTTCTTAAATATCTTTTCAAGTGTTTATAATTCGGAGTATCAGGGTTGAGCGGGCGTAATTATAGTGTTTTGATCATTTAACTATCTATCTTTTGGTGTACGATGGTTATTAATTTCATTATTTCAGATAAACTTTCTAGTATATTCTTCAGATATTTTTATTATGGGACATAGTGGGTTCCAAAGTTGTTTAGCTTATTTGGTTTTGAGTAGTTGAGACATTCATATTGTGGAAAATTATTTGTTATTTATTAATTTATCTATTTGAGACTAATATATGTTATCTCTTTTATTGTCATCATTTTTATTTACTGTTGTGGATGGTTTAGTTTTCATTACTTATCATTGATGCTTAAAATGGTATACATTGTTTGGTGTCCTCTATCATCGGTGTGTCAGGTTGACCACCTGACATATGGAAAATAGGGGATGTTATAATGATATTTTTTGTTCATTACTTGCATGACAAGAAAACTCTAAGATCCTAATACTAATACCAACTTAGGGAATATTAGTCAAATGGTAGATATAGACAACATAACACCGTTTAGGTATCTATTTGATTGCCTCTTACGAAAAACACTTTCAGGAGAAAAAATAATTAATTAATAGAGGCAGGAAGAAAATAATCATCTTTTGCATCACCCGAAGAAGGTTGAATGTGACATCCATAAGGAGAATCTCAAGCATTAGGAAGTCATTTAAATTCTTAGCCCTCAGACGAGCAAAATTTATAATTGAAGGAGGAGTGTTCAATGTTAGGACAAGTGATTGAAGTGAAAAATCGAACGTCCGTGTAAATACGCTAATCATTGTTACCGACTTCCGACCACAATACAAAAAAAACTAAACTTTAACTACACTCTTGCGGAGTATATGGCTAGTCTGGGAACGAATCCTCAGGGAACTAGGACGAGTGAACGTGACAACAAAGGTAAGACTGTTAACCCTAACTTGACTCTAAAATGAAATAAAAAGATGATTAAGATGAGAATAACTAATTAAATAAATGCAGACTAAATTAAACTATTGCATTAACTATGTGATCAAAATTAACTAACTAAGAATGACTTAATAAGAATGAAGGGAGAGCAGGTTGGGAATATAATCCTCCAAACCCACCCTAGTGTGTATGCCAAGTACAAAACTAAGGGTATATTAATTAATTGATCAAACCCGATCTTTAGGACTCCTAAGTATTGTATATATGAGGGATCGTAGCCCGCACAGTATGTAAGAAAAGGATGAATTAAAATCCGGTCTTTAACACTCCTAAGTATTACATATATGAGGGATCGTAGACCGCACAATATGTAAGCAAAGGATAAATTAAGCAGTGTCGTATTAACTACACGTGCTAATCAATTATTAAATTTAGAGAACTAATTTTAGACCCATGCAAACCACATCGGGTTGGGTTCATGCATACCAACCTTTAAAACCCTAGCCTAACATTGTGAAATTAATGAAAACTACGTTATCTACGTTGTATGAACTCATAATTTCTTGGAAAGAGTGATTAAACATGAGAAATAATAATAAAAGTGCTGGAAATAAATGTCACCAAGATTGAAGAACAAGAACATGCAAGAAGAAATCAAAGGTTGAAGAAAAACACGAAAAACTCTTGAATTAAAGGTGCAAAATATGTAAATTCTTCTCCTAGATGTTCCTACTTGATTAGGAACTTTTACATGAATGAAATATAAATAAAAAGAGTCCTAATAACTAAATATATAGCCTAGAGGTCGTTTAGAAGAGTCCCAAAAATATAAAACTCTTTTGGCTAAAAGATAAGCACAAAATAAAAATTCTGTATCTGGCAATTTGTCACCCTTAGAGAGCGTGACTAATTTTGTAACGGATCTGGTACATGAAAAATGAGTGAACAAGTTCTTTTTTCTCAGATTTGGTTTGGTTTGGGGCTGACAGCTTTCTTTCCTTCATTCCCCACAACTTCAAATGGCTATAATTTCTTCACCGTAGGTTGGATTGAGGTGCCGTTTTTTCCATTGTTCTTGTAATTGAAATCTCCTCAACTTTCCAGTTGGTTCCACCTCCGGACTAAGGCTGTAAAATTATGAAAATTCCCTTCAACTCCCCGTTTCTTGGTTTCTTTCACTGTTTTTAGTTCTCTTTGGCACTAACTTGCATGAAATGCCGATAAAATATATAAGAGATACACAAAATATGAATTTGAAGTCGTCCCGAAGGCCCCCAATTTTAAAATCAAAAGTCTTTTTATACTTTAAAATCAATTTCCTTGTTAAATATATATGCGGAAGCGTAAAGGTGATGGTTCAATTAAAACAACATAACCAAATTTTAATTTCTTCCAAAATTAAAATGAAACCAAAGTGAAATAAAATAAAACTCACACTTATGTTAATTTCACTTAAGCATAATTAATCAAAGTCCTAGAATTTGCCTAAGTCATATTTATCAATATTTCCAAATTAGGCCAAACCAGTTTTAATAATAGACTTGAATTAACTAAACATTACCCAAATTTAATTATCACCAAATTAAATTAAGTGTGACAATTAAAACCAATTTTATCTTGATTATGCTAAGCATGCGTTCTAAGTTATTATGGAAGATAAAAGTAAATCAATCACACTACGCCGCAATGTACGGGGAAAAATCCACAACGGGAAACAATCTCGGACGGACCTAGCCTCAAATCCACTAAGTACGAAATTTACATTTACAAGACAGATGACTTACTTCCTCAACTCGAACCCTCTCAAGCCGTGACGCGTCTTCTTGTAATTACCTCTTCCTAGCGCATAACGACGGAGCTCCATCGCGATCTCGGAACCACCAATCGGATAATAGGTATACCGTCAACCATACATGGTGCCTTTTACCATGTGAGAAAGCCGCAGCTAAACAATTCCTCTTCTTCTTTGGGGGATTTAGAAGAAAACTCAAACTTCTCTTCAAACAAATGTAGAGATAAACCGGTGCCAAAATGCTCCAAGCAAAGTATATGTATATATGAACTTGGAAGAAACAAATATGGGTGTAACTAAGTGTATAATCAATTTTTGTTGAAAACTTCGACACTTTAAAACATGAAATTTTTCCTTAATCAATTTTGCTCTCAAACTCTCTCTTTGAGATGGTTGTGTATGAAAAAGTTAGTTTAGAAAAAGTTATTCCCGCACATTATAAGATCTGAGAAAAGTTAGTGGAGAAACAAGTGGGGAAAGTGGGTAAAAACTGCTAAAAACTGGCAAAAAAAATTTCTTGCCTAATATCTCGTTCGAACGACATTTTCGTTCGAATGACATCTCGTTCAAACGAGGCTTCTAATGAAGTTCTAGTGTGAACTCGTTAGAAATCTAGTTGAAAATCTCGTTCGAACAGCCATCTCGTTCGAGCGACATTTCGAACGAAATTTCTTTGGCAAACTCGTTCGAACGACATATCGAACGAACTTTCAGAAAGTTTGAAAAAATTCTATTTTTGCCCAGAAACTTTATATACTTTATTTTAAAGTTTTAATAGAAATCTTTCTGAAAACAAATCACAGTTTTAAAACCTAACACCCAACAAACTTGTTCCAAACTCCTATATATATAAAAAATGCATTCATACCTTAGGAGCATGGAACCACTGTTGATGATATAGAAACGAGGCACATGAACACGACATTTGATAAAGCTTTATACTCTTTACTGTTACGTCTTCAACTAAACACATCATAGGCTTGAATAGGTACATTGAACACTATCCTATGACATAAAAATTTTTGTCCGTAATTGATCCAAAACTACATTAAGACTCAATTGGAGAATTGTGTCCTTATAAATATCCCCCTTTAGCTATTCCGGGACAAAAACCAAACAAAAATCATAAAGGACCGTCAAGCTCTACTAAACTAATAAAAAGTCCCACTCAAAATAAAAATACAATGCTTGACTCAACCAACCCAAAGGATCACAGTCTTTGCCGGTGAAAGTTACCACTTATAATATAATTCTTACACACTTAAGCAAACACATTACACGAATAGGGAATATCAAAATATTTAATGCAAGTAAAGTAAGTATTCCACCTAAATTAATTATCTCCCTTTATCAACAATGATCAACTTAGAAAGACATCTCCCCCTAAGATAAATCTCCCCCAAACTAAGATACGATTATAATAGGTTTAGATTATAGAAGGTTTAGATACCCCTATCATTCTCCCCCTTTTTGTTCAGGAATAGACAAAGGTGAAAGAATAAAGCATGTAATTGTACATAAAGTGATGAGAGCATTAAAGCATATGGGCAACAAAAGAACAACAAATCCACCAAATAATAATGGATACCAATTAGGATGCAAGAAAATGATACCAATAAGATACATAAAGTATTAAGCATGTGATATCAACAAGGAATGCAACAAGATAGATACCAATTATGAATTAAAGCATATATGGACTAGAAAGAATGGCAAAGACTAAACAAAAATATCAAATATATGTATACATAAGATATAACTAATAGACATAAGTACACATATATAGATATAAACACACAAATGATACACACAAAATATAATAGGAGTCTTTCACACTCGTATGGCAAAAATTTGTCATATGAAAACGGAAGTGTTGGGGTGTGAACTAGTAACAATTAAATTTAGACCCAATCACTTAAAAACATATTCACGGAGTTATCAATTGATTGCAAACTTCATCACATTTGAATATAACCTCATGTGACAATATAGATTGAACTCAATGAACAAACATACACAATGCATACAAGCCTAGAGTTTTTATGATTCTACAAACCAAATAGAGTCATGACAATTAAGACCACTAGGATAAACGGACATTGTGCAAGCCGTATATACCATCCAATCTCCCTCAATAAGCATTTATATTAATTTTGAATGAAAATATCAATCAAACAAAGGCCTTGGCAATTATTTTTCTTTTTAATGCCTGTTTTTAGGCCTTTGGACCACGTATTTCTTTTAGGTCCATTTCAAACGGTGGCTTACTATTCGCAAAGAACAATAAATCCTTTCAGAGCCCTTCCCCGTGCACATTAATATTTACCATTTTTTATTTCTCACAAATCTCGCGTGCACCGGATTTTGACATGCACTAGTCCTCCTCGGTCACAAATATGTAGATGACAAGATTGGTAGGAGAAAACCTCACAAAGCTCAAATATAACACATGACATTAAAATTTCAAATGAGCTCGTGCATGTGTGAATAGAGCCATATAAAAATAGAATCCATTTAATCAATACAAAATCCAACTACTCCATATAATCATGGTAAAGAACATTTTAAGGATAGACAATCTAAACCAAAAGTTCTAGCCACATGGGAGCATAAAAGATGGGATTCAAAGACAAGTATATGCCACATAAAGTGTGTTAAACAAAATACATAAAAAATAAAATCTTTTTGAGTTTTTGACATTTTTAACCAAAAATTATACTCAAAAGAACACATAAAAATCATTTGCATTTTTTTCATTAAGCCTAAATTACTAAAAATTGAAACACAAATTATTAAAAAAAAATCTTTTTGTATTTTTTTTTATTTAAAGCAAACAAAAATAAATTTAAATATAATACAAAAGATAAACAAAAACCATTATTCTAGCAAGTGATTAAGCATGGAGCATAGACTAGAAAATGACTAAAACAAGCATACAATTAACATGGGTGATATAGCATGAAGCACAAAAGCTAAAGTATGTAAACACTAACACATTCATCCTTTAGATTTAACAAGGGAGGAAGCATGTGAAAGTAAATGAGAATCAAACGTCCTATTTTGCAAGGAAACCAAGTCGGATTTCCTAACCCAAATTAATCAAGAATGACTATCTTGGGGTGTAGGAATTTTAACTACCTCGGTTGCTTTACGTTGGGATTTTCTGGGAATTCGTTTAAGATCAAAACAAAATTTTCTAAGATGACCTTTTCGACCACAATGTGTACAAGTAAAATTACGTCGAAATTTCGTACCTAAGGAATGATCTCGAAAGGCTTTCCTAGTAGATTCTCCTAAAACATTGGTTTTGTCTTTATGAACAGATTCATTACAAGTATTAAAGCCTAAACCACAAGTGTCATTTTTAATTTGGACCGTTCCTAATATTTTATCTAATTTTTCCAAACGACACTCCAAATCAAATTTGATGTTACTAGAGTCTTTTAATTTATTTTCTAATTATAGGATGTTATACTCTAATAAACATTTCTCTCTTCAAACTCGAGAAGCTCCTCTTTCAAGGATTCCATTAAACCTTTAAGGCTATCTCTCTCGCCTTCTACATATTCAAGTTTCTCTCGAAGAGTCCTATCACATGTCCTAAGGTCTTCTACCAACATACTATCATCAATGACCTTGACACGCTCTTTTAAAATAGCTTCTAACTTCAAATTAGCTCTTTTTAATTTAATTGATTCTTTATATAATTCTTGAAAAGCATTTTGAAGTTGACTCACATTAACCTCTTCTTCATTTTCACTCTCTCTTTCTTCTCCACTCTCACTATCATAAAAAATAAGGGAATCATAAACTATAACCTTGGAAGTGTCATGTGTTAAAGTTTCATCAATCGATGAGTTCTCACTATCACTCACATGACTAGCCATAAAAAACACAAAGTTCGGCTTAGTGGGGGAATCGGGTCCCTCTTCCTTATCACTATCACTAAGGGTCGCATTTTATGAAATGGGTCTCTTACCCTCTCTCCTTAGTTTAGTGGGGCACTCAGAAGTCCTATGTCCATAACCCTCACAACCAAAACACCTATTTGACTCGTCCCTATATAAATTTTCGTTAGAAGCTTTAGGGATCCTTTCGGCTTTGTCATACTTAGAAGTTTCAAATTTCTTAAAATCATTTTTAAATTTATCTTTGTTAAATTTAAGAAATTTTCTAAATTTTCGAGCAAACAAGGCCATGTCTTTCGAGTCACTATCACTCTCGCTCTCTACTACTTATTTGACCTCTTTTCGTGCTTTTAAAGCAATGCCCTTTTCAATTTTCTTTTCAGTTTTAGAGGGAAACATGTCTAGTTCATAGGTTTGTAAATCACCTACGAGCTCTTCTAATTTCATAGAGGATAAAGTTGGTAAAGAATTTAAAACGGTCACTTTTGGAATAAATCTATCGGGAAGGGACCTTAAAATTTTCTTTACAACTCGGTTGTCGGGTATTTTTTCTCTCAAGTTAAAAGATGAATTGACAATATCGAAAAGTCTAGCATAAAATTCATCAAAAGTTTCATTATCGTTCATTTTGATAGTTTCAAATAGAGTGGTGAGGTTTTGGAGTTTAGAAGCTTTAATGACACTTGTACCTTCATGAGTGAGTTGAAAAATATCCCACGCTTCTTTAGCGGTCTCACACGTCATAATACGTCGGAATTCATCCGATGTGACAGTGCTAAACA
Source organism: Sambucus nigra (assembly GCA_949130495.1). Taxonomy (NCBI): domain Eukaryota; kingdom Viridiplantae; phylum Streptophyta; class Magnoliopsida; order Dipsacales; family Adoxaceae; genus Sambucus; species Sambucus nigra. The sequence continues at coordinate 504,208,081 of OX422211.1, read as the reverse complement.
AGGCATTTAAACCACGAGAATTAAAGTTAGAAAGTTTAAATTCACCCTCACTCCATCTATCGGCCGGTTTGGGAACACGTTCATTATCTACTAAATGAGTTGGTGGAGAGCACCCGTTAACTACATACATCCAAACCCTCTCATCGATAGATTTAAGTGCCGATTTCATACGCGCTTTCCAATACGCGTAATTAGAACCATAAAAAATTGAAAATTTTGAAAATAGGGAAAATTTCATTTTGGTCAAAAATTAATACCGTTATGGGTATGAGTTTTAAATAAAAAAATAAAAAATAAAAACCCCCTTCAATTTGTTCTCTCCCTTTTTTGTCCGTAATAGACAAAGGAGTAGAATCTAAACATAAACAATAATCATCACATGAAGAAGCAATGATATCATCACAAAGATAATCAATAAGCACAAGTGATGAATATCCAAAAGGAAAAATGTGTTATTTCCCTGTCAAACTACTATTCTCTGAAATTTTACAATTTTTTCAAGTAAAAGGTATACATACAAAAAATACATATAGGTACAAAACTTTATAGTCACCATGGAATAACACTAAAATATCCTAATCGTGAAAACAAAATGTAATTATGTGAACATTTTTCATAAGCAAATCAACATAAACATTCATAACATAGGTGCACGAAGTCGTGAGATACTTCTAAAAAAAGAACTCGATTTTCAATATTAATTGTAAAATGTTGAACTTAAATGAAATTGACTCAATTAATGCAATATTTCATGAATTTTAATGATTCTCAAAACAATAATGCAAAATATTTAATTCTTTTGAAGAGAGTCCGTTATGCAAACCCATTTATTTTCCACTTTATAACTCCCTCAAAATCTCACATATTTAAGAATTTACTCCCAAATATTTTAAAGAAATTATAATTTTCATATGTAGTGAAGCATCAATGAATATAAATTAAATAGCCTTAGCACTTATGTTTTTATACATTGTTAATCTTTTTACGCTTTTTTTTTGCAAACGGTGGCATTTAATGCAAAGATAATTTTTTGTCCTTTCGTAGCCCTTTTCCATTGCTTAACAAATATAAATATTTTTCAGGAAGCGAAATTCGGGCAATGGTTCTTACAAGCACAACTTTATATTTGGTTCGTTATTAAGTAGAATTGAGATGAGAATATCGTATTCTACACATGAAAAGTAAGTACAATGTCCATAAAGTCTGTGCATGCGTACAATAAAGGTGACAAAGAGTCTAACATTTATATAGTAATCATTAATGATCAAAGAAATATTATCCACACATTATTAAACACATTAATGAAATAAAGCCATGTCTCAAAGAACCATAAAAAAAGGCCACGTGAATGGATGGAATGTGTAGGGGTGATACGAATATCTTAAATGTTCATCCATATATAGTGAAAACTTGAAAATACAAAAATCTTTTTGGATTTTTCAAAATTTTATCAAAATTAAATCCTTTTCAAAATTTCAAACTTTTTCTTAAACACCAAGAATCTTCTTGGAGTTTTTAAACTTTTTTTAAATAATGATTTTTTTTTAGAATTTTTCAAATATATCAAAAGGAAAAATATAAATAAAATGATACTACAATCTAGCAATATGAATCTAAGATATGAACATGATAAACATCATATACTAGATAAAGTACCAGAACTCAATCAACAGAGCAAATGCCCAAAGACTTCCTAAGATTCTTAAATCTAAGTGAATCTAAAGATTTCATAAAAATATTGGTTAATTGACGGTTGGTGCTCATAAAGCTTAAGGACACGAACTTCTCCTCAACCAGATCACGAATAAAATGCTCATGTATCCTAATGTGCTTTTTTTAGAATGTTTAACCGAATTACAGGATATATAGATCGCACTCATATTATCACAAGAAATAGTCATTGGGACTTATGGATCCCATAATGTTCCAATACTTGCTTCATCTGTAAGAGTTGCATGCAACAACTCTCGGCGGCAATGTACTCAGCCTCTCACTGTGGATAAAGATATGGAGTTTTTCTTCTTGCTCAACCAAGAGAAAAGAGCTCTCCCAAAGTGACAACACTCAACTGAGGTTTTCTTATAACCATCAATATTCCCTGCTCAATCGACATCCGAATAGGTGGACAAACGATCATCGATATCAAAGGAATACCAAATACCATAGGAAAGAGTGCCACTCACGTATTTGATGATACGTTTAAGTGCATGTAAGTGTGACTCTTTCGTGGACGCTTGGTATTGCCCACAAACTCCAACTCTAAAGGCAATTTTAGGACGACTAGCGATCAAGTAGAGAATACAATATATCATGATCCTATACAGGATTTTCTCTGTGTCCTTGCCTTTAGTTTCTTTGATAATCTTAGTCAATGTACTCATAGGGGTGTGCGAGTCATTAGAGGAGTCTTCACCAAACTTGTTCATGAGGTCCCTAAAATATTTGGATTAAGATATGAATATCCCATCCTCTAGATGACACACCCGGAGACCTATGAAGAATGTAAGCTCACCAGCCATGCCCATCCCGAACTCGCTCTTCATCTACTCCTATAAAGTGTGAGCATGTTAGGAGAACATGGATCTAAATAATATGTTGTCCATATAGACTTTAGGAACCAATATAGAACCACTCTCTCTCCTCATAAATAATGTCTTATCCACCCCCCTCTTTTGAAGCCACTAGCTAAGAGATAGGAAGTACGCATCTCGTACCAAGCATGGGGTGCTTGCTTCAAACCATACATGGCCTTCTTAAATGAAAATACGTGTCCTATATGATTAGGGTCTTCAAACTCCTTTGGTTATTACACATAAACTTCCTCCTATAGAATGTCCTTAAAAAAGGCACTCTTGAAATCCATTTGATATAAATTGAAGCGCAGATGACATCCTATGGCAAGTAATAAACGGACAGAGATTCAAGCTTGGCAATAGGAGAAAATGTCTCGTCAAAGTCTACACCCTCAATTTTTGTGTAGACTTGAACGACCAACCTAGACTTTTTGTGAATTATCATACCATTATTATCCATATTATTCTTGTAGATCCACTTGGTACCTATCACACTTTTCTCTCTAAGTCGGGGGCCTAACTCCCAGAAATCATTTTCGTGAAACTGAAGCAACTAATCTTGTATAGAAAATATCCAATGCTCGTCTTTGAATGATTCTTTCATATTACTAAGGAGAGGCGTAGCAAAGGTAGCTAACCACATTCTCAAGTTGAGAATGAGTCTTAACACCTAATGTGAGATCATCAGGTATAGGGAAAGGGTCATGACTCTTTCGAACCCAATAGGGTGGATCCTCTAAATCACGAGTGTGGTCCAAGAACGTAGTATATGGAATGGTGGCATCGTCACCATGGGGTGCATTATCCTCACACTTGGGCTTAGGTTCAATAGACATCGGCATCTCATTCTATTTAATTGTGACATTTATTTACTCCATAACCTAAGAGATGGCAAAGTTAAACACCCCATAAGCCCTACAAGATGATAAATAGCCTAAAAATATCCCTTCACCGCTCCGGGAGTCAAAATTTCCTAAATTCTCTCAATCTCTCAAGATGTTGTAAGTACTCCTAAAAACACATAAATAGAATAGGTTGGTCTTATTTCTAGTCCATAACTCATAAGGCGTGTGTATCATTTGCGGACGAAGATATACCCTATTCACCGTATGGCATGTAATACTCATCGCCTCTGCCTAAAAACGTCTAGGCATGTTTTGGCCAAGAAGCATTTATCTATCCATTTCTTGTATCATTCGTTTCTTCCTCTCAATAATCCCATTTTATTGAGGAGTATGAATGGTCGAAAACTCGTGTTTGATGCCCATTCCATCACAATAGCTATCTACTCCAGCTTCTTTAAATTGAATGACGTTGTCACTAGACACCTGATTAATAGTGACTCCATGTTAGTTTTACAGCACATAACACTTGGTTATCAGGAACTCAACCGCATCGGAATTTTCTCTAATAAACTCCATGATAGAGTATCTCGAAAAGTCATCGACCATCATAAGAATGTATTGCTTACAACCAAAATTCTTTGAGCGTGTAGGATCCATAAGATCCATGAGAATCAACTCCAAAACACGTGTAGTGGAAATGGTATTAACTTTCGATGGGGACTTCAAATTTATTTTCCTTATTGACAAGGTCCACAAACCAATGAAATTGGTTTCTCAAGTGACAGTAAGCCACGAACTAGGTCATTCTTCACTAATCTCTCAAGATCCCTAAAGTTCACATGACCTAGTCATTCATGTCGAAGGCTCATAGAAGAGACTATGGCATTGTTGTACATATAGGAGGACTTGGGAATAATCTCATAGCAATTATCTTCAGTTATCACTCCTTATAGTAAAAGTTCACTGGATTGATCATATACGTTACATTTAGACTGGCCAAACTTTATCGTAATGTTTGCGTCACACACTTGGCTTATGCTTATTAAGTTTGCTTTCAACCCTTTTACGTATAAACATTATCTAGTTTAGGAAATTCGAGTACCTCAACATATCCACGTCCTAAAATACTAGACCTACTCTTATCTCCAAAGGTGACTTTTCCTTCCTTGTGATACTCAAGGTCCGTAAAACATGGTATGTCACCAGTCATGTGCCTAGAGCACCGACTATCAAAATACCAATGGGAAGTATTTTGAACCTTGGGAGCAACATGAACACCAATATCTTTGTTGTGTTACTTAGGTACCCAAGTGGAGGTAACCTTTTGGTTTCCCTTTTATTATTGACTATAATCGTTTCATTATAAGCATTCTCAAAAAACATAGACATATGTTGAAATTCTTCCATTAAGCTTTGTGAAGTCTTGACTAGGAACTCAACTTGCTTATAATAAAATTCCCTAAGATGACCTATTCTCTTGCAATAAGTGCAAACATAAAAAAAAATTTGGTCTACATTGGTTCGCTTTCTAAGGTTTAACTCTCTTTTGTGGTTTGGGTCGAGGCCCATAAGGATCTACCATAAATTTAGGAACCGATTCTAGTGCGGCATGGGATGTGGATACACCATAATAACTTATTCCTTGCCTCTCCCTAAAACTTAAAGTGGAACCAAGGAGCGTATTTTCAACCTTGTTCGATGTATCCTTTATTTTAATATTGATCTTCCAGGCAAGTTTGAAATCTTTCACGAGCTAGGATACAAGGGCTACAAGGTTTTCACGAATGCTTGAAGATCTCTCGTAAGATTTACCACTTTTTTTATTAAGTCACCAATTTTCCTCTCTACTAAAATGACTCTCTCTCCCCCCAAAGAAACTCTCACCTAGGACTCTCTCTCTCTCTCTCTCTTGCCTCTCTTAACTTATTCTCTAAAGATTAAACACTAAGCGTTAAATCTTTTTTTTGTTTCTTCATTTTAAAGGACTCGGTGTAAAGTTCGACATAAGCATGTTGAAGGTCGCTCTCCCTCTCACTCAAAACATCTTCTCCCTCACTTTCTTCGGAACGATAAGACTCACTGTTGCGATCATTATGTTTAGCAGCTTCCTCATCGGTGTGAGGTGCACTAGATGTACTAACATGACAAGCTATGAACGCATTAAAGTTATGTCCATACGATGATTCATCACCAGAATCCATCGACTTGACATCTCTCTCACTAAGTGTGACATTAAATGCAACTTTGCCTTGTCGTTTTAATCTTGTAGAACACTCATGAATTTTGTGACCCTTACCCTCTCACTCATAATAGCTCTCTTCATCTTTCTTAGGGTAATCTTTTCTTTCTTTTTCAAATTTTTTCTTACACGATTTGTATTTTTTGTCATTCTCAAAACTATTATTTTCTTTGGAAGTGTTTTCTTTTCTATGTTTGAGAAAAAAATTGAATTTTTTGCAAAAAGGGCTAAATCACCCAGATCAAATCATACTCAGAGTCTGACGACACTTCCTTTTTTTATATTGAACTTTTGATGCAATTCACTTTTTCTTAGGTTCAACAATTTTGGGGAATATGTCGATCTCATATGCTTGAAGGTCTCCTACGAATTCTTCTAAACTAAGTATATCTAATATCCCCAACGAATTAAGCACAATAACCTTAGGAATAAAACGAGTTGGAAGTGATATAAAAAATCTTTTAACTACACGAGTTACAGGAAGTTTCTCACCTAAATTTAAACTAGAATTCACTATATCTGACAAACATACATAAAACTAATCAAACGACTCAGACTCTAGCATGGTAATAGTCTCAAACTGTGTGTTGAGATTTTGTAGCTTAGAACTTTTACAGCACTGGTTCCCTCGTGAGTGAGCTGGAGGGTATCCCAAGATTCTTTAGATGTCGTGCACGTCATGAAGTGATGGAACTTTTCAGGGGTGACAGATCTAGAAATGGTACTTAAGTCGCGTGAGTTAAAATTACTCTTTTTAAATTCCTTTTATGTCTAACAAGAGATAGGTTTTGGACCTATGACATCTCCATTGGTAATTGTGGGTGGTGTCCACCCCCTTTCACAAACAAGACAGACTCTTTTATCAATAGATTTTAAGGTACACCTCATCCTAACTTTCCAGTATGCATAATTTGATCCACCAAAAATAAGCATCCTATAATACAAATTATCTAAAATATTCAAATTTGTAAAGATCGCCAATTTAAAAAAATTGATATTAAAAAAATTGTGTTAGAATGATCACATAATATTTTAGTGCAACCTGCTCTGTTACCAATTTGAGAGTGCGGGGATTCTATAAAATTATTCTTATCTTAGGCCTACCACACACAAAATAAGTTTTAACAAATTTAGTCTTAAATTAATTTAGTGTGTATGCAGTGATGTAGTCCAAATTAAATATGGCAAACCAAGCAGGCAAAATATATAAAGAAGTAGGAAAAATCGCTTTCAGGCAAAAACTCTATTTTAGTATTGTAAAAGATTTGAAAGACACAATATAACTTACAGTCTACTTAGCTCTTTAAGTATAATGTGCAATTCTTCAAGTCTTCTACAACAACGACACATTTCAGTACCACCCACAGGAAGCATTGCCGATCAGCCTTCTTCTTTAGCAGTAGAGCCTATGTTCTATAAATCAGTAGTAAAGATGAACTCTACAAGGCTGTTCAAACCATAAAATGTTATTCTTGATTTTGCTAAAGTGATCTCTTCATTTTCAAGGGATTTGAATGAAAATTAATAAAGTTTGAACACAAAAGGAACTCTAATAGGGTGTGAAAAAGCTTTCAAAAGAAATTTAAAGACTCTAATCCCCCATCTCTTTTTAAAAGGAAGTTTTTTGCAAAAGGATAAACATAAGAGATTTGGATCAGATTTAATTAAAAAATAAAAATCCACACGCTCGTTCGAATGACTAGGTACCTCATTCGAATGATGTATCTTTTTTTGTTCGATTAGACTTCCAACAACATTTGGAACGATATTCTAATGCGTGATGAAAATACATCTCATTCGATCGTGGAAACGCTCATTTGAACAATGTACCCTATCTCGTTTGAACGATTTCCAACAAGACTTCGAACGACATTCCAGAACTGACAAAAAGGCATCGTCCCAGATTTCGCTTGAATGTTTGGAATATCATTCTAACAATATAGTGTAACTCTTTCAAACGACAAGAAAATCTCTTTCTAATGATTTAGCAAGATTTAAAAAAAAACAGTTTAGTTTTTTTTAAATACGAGCTCTTAAAAAGTAATCGCCTGAAAAATAAAGCTTTTACCAAATTACCATAACTCTTCTGAATGTTCTTGAGGCGAACGATTCTTCAATCTTCCCAAAAGTCTTCAACTTTGTCTTCGAATAGGTAGAAGTAGTCATAATGGTACAGTGTATGTGTAACGGGATAATCCAAATAAAAAATACACTGAGCAATTATGAACTTGCTCTTACAGAGTCATTGGGTAATTCAATCTTAAAATATGTCATGAAAATCTTTTAGAAAAGTCTTCCACTTACTTTTATGCCTCCTAGTATCGCTGAGAATATTTTAGGAGTGTCTCCTTAGATGTATTCTTAAGCAACAACAGTGAATCCCTCTTTTTAAGGTGGTAGTTCTTGATGATGAACATTGATGTGAATGATTCCTCTTGTTGGTAAAATAAATTCACTGATCCAATAGGGATATTTTTAAAACACTTATAAGTTATATCCCTCAAGTAAGAGATAAAAATCAGATATAACAGTTCCTAGTTATTGTTCCAAGGGGTCATAGCTTTGATAGTACGGATAAATGTGGTTAGTGGAACATATCTTCCCATACTATATTTTGAACCATTATCCAATAATCTTCTTAATAGGGTTTACTTCTTCAAGAGCTCAGGAAAAAAAATGATATTTCATAGTCTTCATTAAATCCCTTCGCCTTGTGTTGTTGGACTCAACCCAAACCACACATTCATCCAACTCCTTGTGGATAATACTCTGTATCACATCACATTATCATCAACTTTGATTCCTTTGGTAGCTAACATGACATCTCTTATACAATGGTTGACTGTTGATTAGGCATAATTTCTTCACATTTATCCCCTTAATTTCGGTATTTTATGTTCCCGTGCAGTGTAAATAGCTTGAATTTGTCTCATATTTATGATACTAATCCTTTTTGGCAAGTATTTCGTATTTTGTGTATCTCTTACGTGTTTTACAGGCATTTCATGCAAGTTAGTGCCAAGAGAACTCAAAACAGTGAAAGAAACCAAGAAACGGGGAGTTGAAGGGCATTTTCTAATCTTGCAGCCTTCGTCCGGAGGTGAGGCCAAGTTGAGGAGCTTTCAATTACAAGAACACCAGAAAAAACAACACCCCAATCCGACCTACGGTGAAAAAATTATGGTCATTTGAAGTTGAGAGGAATGAAGGAAAAAAAGTTGTCAGCCCCAAATCGAACTGAATCTGAGAAAAAAGAACCGGTTCGCCCATTTGTTACGTACCATATCTGTTACAAAATTAGTCACGCTTTCTAAGTGTGACAAATTGCCAGATACGGGATTTTTATTTTGTGCTTATCTTTTAGCCAAAAGAGTTTTATGTTTTGGGAACTCTTCTAAACGACATATAGCCTATATATTTAATTATTAGGACTCTTTTTATTCATATTTCATTCATGTAAAAGTTCCTAATCAATTAGGAACATCTAGGAGAAGAATTTACATATTTTGCACCTTTAATTCAAGAGCTTTTCGTATTTTCTTCAACCTTTGATTTCTTCTTGCATGTTCTTGTTCTTCAATCTTGGTAACATTTATTTCTAGCACTTTTATTATTATTTCTCATGTTTAATCTCTCTTTCCAAGCAATTATGAGTTCATGCAACGTAGATAACGCAGTTTTCATTAATTTCACCGGCTAGGTTTTTAAAGGCTGGGATGCATGAACCCAACCCGATGTGGTTTGCATGGGTCTAAAATTAGTTCTCTAAATTTAATAATTGATTAGCCCGTGTAGTTAATACGACACTGCTTAATTTATCCTTTGCTTACATACTATGCGGGCTACGATCCCTTATATATGTAATACTTAGGAGTGTTAAAGACCGGGTTTTAATTCATCCTTTGCTTACATACTGTGCGGGCTACGATCCCTCATATATATAATAGTTGGGAGTACTAAAGATCGGGTTTGATCAATTAATTAATTTATGACTAGTTTCGTACTTGGCATACACACCAGGGTTTGGGGGATTGTATTCCCAACCTGTTTTTCCTTCATTCTTATTAAGTCATTCTTTGTTAGTTAATTTTGATCACATAGTTAATGCAGTAGTTTAATTTAGTTTGCATTTAGTTAATTAGTTATTTTCCATCTCAATCATCTTTTTGTTTCTTTTTAGAGTCAAGTTAGGATTAACAATCTTACATTTGTCATCACGTTCACTCGTCCTAGTTCCCTGAGGATTCGATGCCCATACTAGCCACTATACTCCACAAGAGTGTATTTAAAGTTTAGGTTTTTTTGTATTGTGGTCGAAAGCCGATAACAACGATTAGCGTATTTACACGGACGCTCGATTTTCACTTCAATCAAAATGGCGCCGTTGTCGGGGAATTAGGTAGACTTTAGGTTTGGTTTGTTAATCCCGAATTTGTCCTTAAAAAAATAAAAAATATGGGTGTCACGTTTTTGAATTGCCCAATCTGAAATGTCTTACTTTAACTCCTTTGGTGGGTTTAATTGTTATGATAATTGTGAGGAGGAGGATGCACTCAAGACTTATGACCATTGGATCAATATCACTAAAGATGAGTCTTATAAATACAAGCCCAGTGCTAAGGCCATCCAAATTTATCAGAATGAATTGCTTGAATAAAAAAGACTTGAAGAATAATATCAGGAAAAAAATCGTTATTGGGAGCAAGAATTAGATGCATTATTTGAACCTAATGAGGATTTTTCTTCTGATATTTTTGAAGTTGAAGAATTTTTTCAACCAAATGAGGAACCCGAGGTGCTAGAACCAAGGAAGCCTACTTTGGAAGAACTCTTGCTTATTTTCATAAAGCAATCTGATGACTTTGCTGCTACAGAGTTAAAAATTAGAGCAACTTGCAAGGAGTTTAATGATTATTTGGACAGCTTAGAGAAGGTCGAGACTTGCACTTCACCTAACACTTTTGAGGATGAAATCATTGAGACTGATCCAAGTTCTTTCGAATCTCAACCTCTTATAAATATTCCAAAGCCTATTGAGGTTGAAGATCAACTATCTCCTTGTGTCCCCACTATTATCGAACCATTAAATTCATCACAAGAGCTGGATGAAGGTCTTGAGGACGTTGACCCGATTCTTGAACGAGAATGTTTGTTTGAGATGCTTCATCTTATGGGTTATTCACTTACACGTGCACTACCTCCCGTTGCAATTGAAAAACATTTGGTAGATGAATTGAATTTTAATCCGATGAGTTGGTTGTAACTTTTGAAATAGCTAAAACTTTTACCAACGAGGAATCTTTGCTTTAATTGGTTTCCAAGATATATTCTTTCTTTTTGTGTGCCCCTCTTCCCATACTACTTGAAAAATCTTTGGGAGGTGATTATATTTATCTTGGATCTCAATTATACTTGTCCCACCTTGCATCCAACCCCCCATCATCCCGTTAAATTTTTTAATTGGTGATGGTTCATTTTTTTCATCTCGCACATGCCTTTCGTTGTTCAAACGGAATTTTTATTTTCCGGGAGGCATGCTTTCTAGTGAGGGTACACCATTACTCACTCAAAGTCAAATTATATTTTGGTTGGACCCTCAAATTTTTTGACTTCTAGTGTATAACTTATTAGAATTTCAAATCATAGGTTGTACAATAGTTACCTTTTTTTCCCTTTAGTTTAGAGTTTTTGTTATTTTTTTTCCTATGCTTGGTTCTAACATGTTTTGTATATTCAATGGACTCGTACTTTTCAGGGATCGCTACATTTTGGATAATATCTTTCTTTTCCTCTCTTTATGTTATGTTCTTGATTCGCATTGAGGACAATGCAATGTTTAAGTTAGGGGGTGTGGGATATTCTTCCCGTTTATTGTTTAGATTCATTGATTCGATCACATGTTCTTTCCAATTGTGTTTTTTTTAGAAAATTTCAAAAAAATTGAAAAAGTTTGAAAAAGCCAAAAATATTTTTCTTCAAAATAAATAAAAATTGGAATTTGAAATCTTCAAGAATGTCACATTTTTTTTTGTCTCAAGTTGTAAAAATCCAATGCACAAAGCCAAAGTTGACCAAAGATGGAAATTGAAAGAAAATTGACGACTTTACGAATAAGTGTGGAGATTCACAAACCCGGTAAGATTCGAGCCTTTCATTTTTGTGAGTTTATAAATCAATCCGAGTTAATTGTTAACTCAAAGTTCTTTTCAGCGTTTTAATAAGTCGTTGATGATCTCTATTTTATTGTTTTGATCGGTTATAGAAAACGTGTGATATGTTGTCTCGAAAAGCTTGCTAAGATATATCTAGACTTAATTAATCTCGATACGCACATGGTAAGGTAATTAGTAATTTGGGCAATAAAGTAGGCTCTCGTTTGTCTCCCATAAATATTGGCCAGAAAAAGTCATGAAAAATTAACCATTTTGCAACCCAATTGAAGCCTAATAATTTTTTCTTTTTGTTTGATAACCTGAAAAATCCAATTAGCCCTAAATTGTGAAAATGTAATATTCATCAAATAAAGTCCCAAAAGTGCATAAGAAGGGGAAAGGAAAAAAAATAGAAAAATGCTAAAAAAATAGCAAGAAAAAGAAAAATAAGAAAAGAAAAAAAAGAGGAGAGAAAAATGAGTAAGAGCCCGAAAAAGTACTAACGCACATCATAAGAAAAAATTTCCAATTCCAAAATTCTTAGCCTTTTTCAATTTTACCCAATACACCATATAACCCAAAAAAAAGTCCTAACCGAGTTCGAATTACGAAATTGATTACCGCATGAAGAGCTAAGATACAAAAAGATAATATAAGAGATTAAATGGTGTGAACTAGAGGGGATGTTTTCGTTTCCTTATAACTGTACTCCGATGATGAGATCTATTTACCTCAAATAGTCCGGACCGATCCACTTTGCACCAAAAATAGAAAACCCCGGATCGAAGCCAAACCAAAGAAGCCTTTTTACAAAATGAACCGATCCGCACCCGATCGATCCGACATCAAAATCGGACGGATCCGGTCTTGATAAACTCGAACAGATCTGTTTAGATTTTTTCCACCAATTCAAGTTTCCTATAAATATACCTATTTCGGTGGTGTATTTTTCAAGTCTTTGAGAAAACGTTTCTAAGAGTTCAAACACAACAAGACTTCGATTTTTGATGTGCCAAACATCTTTTTAATTCACACACAAAAATCCCAATTACTTGTGTGAATCTTTTGGAACCCTAGAACACAAGCTTTGCTATTGTTCAACCTTTGTGGGGAGATCTTTGCAACCGAGGGCTGCGTGTCTTGGCTGAGGGAGTCTCTACAGAGTGTTATGGCTGCGTGTCATTGAGGAGAACTGCGGTTCTTCCTTTGTTGTTTGGACTGCGAGTACTTGGAGGGTGCTACGTGTATTCTCCTGCTGAGTTCAAGACTGCGTGTCTTTGTGGGTTGACTGCGTGTTGATCCATTGCAGATTTCTCTATGTAATTGTAAGTTGAGATTTATATATTCATAGTGAAATAAAGGTTTTACCTGAAAGGTTTTTTTTCCTGAAATCTGTGTCTCAGCATATTTAGTGTGTTGCATGCTTTAATTTTTTGATAAGTTGATTTATATGCATGTTTAAGGGATGTATTTATTTGATTTAAAAGTAGACTCTAATTAAATAATGGTTACTTGGAAACTTGCGAATTTAATTTAAATCAATTATCACACCACCGTTATTCGGGTTTTCAAATTGGTATCAGAGCAGGTTACGCTAATTTATCGCATATTCCTATTTTCCCCAAAATCGTGTGATATTGATTTTTTTTATAAAAAAAACAGTTTTGTGGAAAAAAAAAATCGCAATTTTTTCAATGGAACATTCATTTAATAAAATGCCTATTTTTTATGGAAATAATTATGCCTATTGGAAAGCTCGCATGAAATCTAGTTTAAAAGTTATTGACGAGCGTGTTTGGTTGCTCTGTGAAAACGGATGGACTCCTCCCTCGGTCACTGTTAATAACATCACCTCTTTAAAACCCGTGTCAGCCTGGACCGAAGATGATTATAAAATGTCTAATTTTAATTCCCGTGGTCTTAGTGCTATTTCTGGAGTTGTTACTCCTGATGAGTTTCGCCGAATTATGACGTGCACCACGTCTAAAGAGGTTTGGGATGTTTTGAAATTGACACATGAGGGTACGAACGCTGTTAAAGAGTCTAAATTACAAAATTTGGCCATCCAATTTGAGACTATCACCATGTCTGAGTCTGAATGCTTTGATGATTTTTATGCACGTTTGTCAGACATTGTTAACACATGTTTTAATTTGGGTGAGGTAATTGATAACACGCGTGTTGTTAAAATGATTTTGAGATCTCTCCCAAAACACTTTATTCCTAAAGTCACTGTTTTGAACTCTTTGGGAAACTTGAAGTCACTTAAGTTGGAAGAACTTGTAGGAGATCTTCAAACCTATGAGATTTACATATTTCCCCAAACCATTAAGGCTAGGGATAATGGCATTGCTTTAAAGACTCATTGTAAGAAAAAGAAAGAAAAAGTTTGTGAGTCTGATTCTGAGGGAGATTTTAATTTCAATGATATGGCCTTGTTTGCGAAAAATTTTAAAAAATTTCTCAACATGAACAAAAATAATTCTTCCAATAAAAGAATTTTTTTTAGAAAAATAAAAAGAAAGGAAAGTCAAAGGAAAGTGGAGAGAGGGAAAAAGAGAATGACTCCGATGAGGAGTGTGAGGAAGATTTTGAGAACGTGACTTGTTTTGAATGTGGGGGTAAGGGGCATAAGTCGTTTGAGTATCCTACATGGCTTAGAAAGAAAGGGAAGAAAGTAGCCATGCCTACCACACTTAGTGATAATGAGAAAGAGGAGGGAGATGAATCCGATAAAGGTTTAGCACATGGGATGGTTGTCACCTTTTCTAGTCGTGTGAACACGAGAGCGATGATAGTGATTTGTGTTCTTCGAGTGAGGGAAAAAGCGAGAGTGAGAGTGGAGATGAAAGTGAGCTCTAAAAATATTTTAGAAATTTGTACAACGAGACCTTGAAAACAAAGAAGTGTAATCGAGACTTAGGTCGTCGGGTTTTAGATTTGGAGAGATAGAAGGAGGTTTTGAGAAAGGGGAAGTGTGATTTGACCAACACGTTGTCTAGTCTGACGACACGTGTATCCCAACTCGAGAGTGATCTCGAACGTGCCAGGGAGGTCAAAGTCATGTTTGAGAACGCACCTAAGAAGGTCGAAAAGGTGGTTCTTAAGGGTAAAGATGAGAATTTAGGAATAAGTCATGACGGTGCTTCTACTTCTCAATCAGCACCGAGCCAGTTCCCACTTTTGTGACAGTTTCACAAGTGTCTCACCCTAACCCACCTAGGCGTCCCATTCCTATTAGGAGAGCGCGCCCTAGAGTTTTTGATAAAGGTGTTCCTAGGCCTATTTATGTTTGTTCGTATTGCAAGAGGAAAGGTCACCTTAGGGAATTTTGTTTTAAGCCGGGGTATGTGTCATGTTTTTCTACCACACGTGTTTCTGACACACATGCACCCACACATGATACTTTACATGCTCCCGGAGATTACATGAGAGAGTTTGCACATTTAGGTGAGCAAGTTAAGTTTTTAGTCAAAACTTCACAAGAATTGATAGAGGTTTTTCACAAGTTGTCACCACCTTTGGAAAATCCCTCCGCACCTAATGATTGAGGTTTGACTTGTTTACTAGCATAGGATGCTTTTCATGATGATATTATATGCCTATTGCTAGTGTGTATCTTTTGTATATTTGTTTAGAATTTTTTTTAAAAATACAAAAAGATTTTATTTTTGCTAAAATTTTCAAAAAATCCAAAAAGATTTTTGTATTTTGTCTTGCACCATTTATGGATAAACACTTAGGATGACCAAGTCACAATTTCATTCCATTTCTTTATGTGACTATTTGATAGTGTTTTGAGACAATATATCATGTCATCTTTGTGCTTTATAATGTTTGGAGTCATTAAGATGTAATTAAGTGTTTCTTCCTACATGTTTGACTCATAATTTCCTTTATTGCACACATTCACAGATTTATTTGATTATTGTGCTTGTCTTATCACATGTTGGTTGGGTATTTTCACTTCAATCCTGTCCTAAAAATGAATCAAGCGCGATAAATTTTGATAAGAAAATTGTGCATATAAGAACCGTTTTGTGAGTTTGTGTGCTTTGTTTGAAAACGGGGAAGGGCTACGAAAGGTTCATTTTGCCTTTACGAATACTAAGCCACCGTTAAATTGGACCTAAAAATAGAGGAATTTTATTATCCGGGGTCCAAAGAGGTTAAAAGAGCCCGAAAAAATTGAAAGGCAATAAAAAGATATTCATGCCAAAAAGGGGCCATTTATGTTTTTGCACCAATTCTCCAAAGTTTGAGAATTTAGTTTATACACCTCTAAAAGAAAATATGCATGAGAGAGTTTGGTTGGGGAATTTAAAACGGGTTTGCACGTCCTTGAAATGCTTGAAAATGTGCTTCATAGTTTTGGACGTTATTGGTGTGGAAATCACTTTGACTTTGTTTTGTTGATTTGCATAAGACGATATCATCTAAATTCAACAAACTTTTACACCTAAGGATACTTTTGATGCTTATTCATTAGGGGTACACATATGCATCGTGCACATATGATTGATTGAGTTGATTTACCTATCGAATGTGTTCACACCCATTAATTCCATTTCCATGACTTGGTTGTTTGAGTCTAAATCCATGGTGTGATTTTTGTAGCACATTTCAAATGTATCTTATTTTTATATGAAAAAAAAATAAAAAATCAAAAAGAGTTTGTGAATTGTGTTTTCATCTCCTTGCATGATGCATGTTTGCCATATTATTTGATGCCTTGTTTTTGTGTACTGTGACATCCCGATTTTGCTTATTTGATTCATTCTTCTCATTTGTCTATTTGGGGACATCATAAAATGGGGGAGAATGAATTATCATATTATGGGGGAGTTTGAATTTTGGGGGAGTTTTCAAGATTTAACTTATGTTTTTATCATAAATTGGTATCCATGTTTATCTCATTTCAAACTCGATATGTCACGTGGTATTTGCTTTGTCTCATGTGTGTAGGTACGAAGATTGAAGATCAATATGTTGCACACCCTGATGAGAAAATATTTGAGTTTTGATGATTGTTGAAGATTGAAGAACAAACAATGAAGATTTAAACATTTGTATCTTTCCATCTTTAGGGTTCATGGGAGGGTAGATTTGTATAGGTCATTAGTTCATAATTCAGATATTTTTTATGTATGTACCGGCATAGACATAGGGAGAGATTTGTAAGGACATTTTTGTCCATTGTCAATATGTATGTCGTATGCCGTTACACCATTGAAGAAATTCTAGATCGCATCTACATCAACGGATCCGAATATCATAGCGTCTTCAACATCATAACCTCTGCGAGAATGAACTTGGTAAAGCTTTGTTTTTAACTCCCTTAAAGCTTCATACCTAGTATTGGGAAACTTTTATAAAATGATTTTATATATAAAAAAATGATTTTAAAAGAAATTTGTTTTCTGGTAAACCGAATCGATCCGGTCAATTTAAAAATGAACCGATCCACCACCGGACCGATCCGCATCCAAATCAGATCGATCCGCTTTGCACCAAAAACAAAAAATCCCGAATCGAAGCCAAATCGAAGAAGCCTTTTTAAAAAATGAACCGATCCGCACCGGACCGATTCGGCATCAAAATCGGACCGATTCGATCTTGATAAACTCGAACAGATCTATTTAGATTTTTTCCACCAATTCAAGTTTCCTATAAATATACCTATTTCGGTGGTGTATTTTTCAAGTCTTTGAGGAAACGTTTCTAAGAGTTCAAACACATCAAGACTTCGATTTTTGATATGCCAAACATCTTTTTAATTCACATACAAAAATCCCAATTACTTGTGTGAATCTTTTGGAACCCCAGAACACAAGCTTTGCTATTATTCAACCTTTGCGGGGAGATATTTGCAATCGAGGGCTGCGTGTCATTACTGAGGGAGTCTCTACAAAGTGTTATGACTGCGTGTCATTGAGGAGAGCTACGATTCTTCCTTTATTGTTTGGGGTGCGAGTCCTTGGAGCGTACTGCGTGTATTCTCTTGCTGAGTTCAAGACTGCGTGTCTGTGTGGGTTGGTTGTGCGTTGATCCATTGCAGATTTCTCTATGTAATTGTAAGTTGCGATTTATATATTCATAGTGAAATAAAGGTTTTACCCGAAATGGATTTTTTCCTGAAATTCGTGTTTCAGCATATTTACTATGTTGCATGCTTTAATTTTTTGATGGGTTGATTTAGATGCATGTTTAGGGGCTGTATTTATTTGATTTAAAAGTAGACTCTAATTAAATAAGGGTTACTTGGAAACTTGCGAATTTAATTTAAATCAATTATCACACCACCGTTATTCGGTTTTTCATAATTTTTCCTACTTCTTCACATATTTGCCTGCTTGGTTTGTCATATTTAATTTGGACTATATTACTACACGTACACTAAATTAATTCAAGATTAAATTTTCTAAAATTGAATTTGTGTGTGGTAGGCCTAAGATACGGATCATTCCATAGGATCCCCGCATTCTCAAGCTCAGTGTCATATAACAAATTAACTAAGATGGAGGTCACCAAAATCAATGAATACATGTCCATAAATGATAAATATATAAAAGTGTATGATGTTGTGATTGGAGTTAATCAAGGTGGAAGTTGAACAAAAACACATGGAAACAAGAGGAAGAGACTGGTGCAAAAAAGTGTAATAAACATAACAATGTTAAAGAAAATAAAGATGAGTTAATGCAACTAAGTCATACAGTGGCATTTTTGCAGTATTCAAAGAGACATTATATAATACCCTCCCTGAATTAAATAGAATCAACACTTTAAATGGCCAATGAATATGGAGAAAAAACTAGCAAAGTGGAACTCCCCTTTATTGTGATCATCTCACAAAGATCGTGGATGTAAAGTAGAGAATTTCAAGGATTCTGATTACTACCTAGAAGAGTTAGTGTAGGCAAGACATCTAGAACAATATGTTGAGAGAAAGTCCAGCAAGGACAAATTTCTCTTCGACTAGAGGGCAGATGACATTCTAGATGATGCAAAAAAGGGCATATGTTCACTGTCATAAACGGGGCCTCCAGTCCTGAGAAATTTAAAGGACATGCAATTTAGATGAAGAAAAATAAGGTAACCGTTATAATGGACATTTTCTTGATATATCCCTATATGTCTATGATGCAAAAGCATCACGGGCAAATGAAGTGGATCACAGGAAACATATCATATTCACTAAATAAGACTTTGTGAGGGTGAGAAATACCCATTATAATACCTTGATCATCAAGGTCTAGGCTATTGACACTTTGGTCGATTAGTCAAGTTCCCCTTAATTTATGTTCCTCAAGTTATTCAACAAGCTTAACTTATGCATAGGCGACATTAAAGAATCCATCATCTCATTAGTAAGAATCACGTAAAAGATGATCGCGCCTCTAGGGAAGGTGGTCTCTATAATCTCAGCATGGAAATATTTAAGCTTATCATATGTTGGTAGTATATATTACCTCACTATATAATTTCATCAATGAAGCACCTATTTTAACCACAGGTTATCAATCATTTATCAAAATAAGCAAGAATCTAATTTGGCTCATTCTTAGCATCATTGTCGAAACTTTTTAAATTATTAACCACCTATGTTAAACTAAGCCAGTGCTAAATTTTATCTTTTATTAATATATAACAATATGGGGTAATTAAAATAATATAACTCAACCAACTACACAATTAATAGAAGTCTGAATCATCACAGGATAAATAGATAAATAATAAAAACCGAATAAACCATTGGTTCCAAAATTAATATCCAAACCATAAGTCTACAGAAATAACATTGAATCCAAAACATAGTCTGATAAATAAAATAGAATGAAAGTATCAATTGAAGGGACAACATACCCAAATGAAATACTGAATCATAGATCCTAATCTAGGAATGAATAACTGAAGCGTCTACACAATTCTTGCATGCTTCCACAAGTGCTGCAGTTACGCATCCCTGGAACGAGTCATCAAGCTTGGTGTCCCTGGGGCTGGAAACCTAAAACAATTTGAAAAATAGATTTGACACAGGTTAGAGCCAAAAACCGTTGAAAAATATTTAGCAAGTATTTAAATTGTTGTTTAAAAGTAGTTCTTAGATACACACATTAGTTCCACGAACATTCCCTTGAGTTCCTCACCTCTTATCTATAGTGCACACCTAATGTCCCTTATTTTACCCACCTAGTTATGCTATCTATCCTAACTAGACATAAGTATCTAACTACCCACAATAGGTTTAGCTCCCCCATACCGCCCAAACGATATGCTAGCGTAAATCTAATGACTAATATTAACCGAATATTAATATTGCACCATTGATTAAGTTTCTCATACTTAAATTACTATTAGATATACATTATCTATCTTTTATACCATCACACATAAGTAGAATAATCACACTTGTACATTTGTATCACATTATAATATATGCAACTATAATATCCCTCAGAATGGCCAACGCAATGCATGCATACTCTGTTATCAAGTCCATGTACATCTTGTACCAAATCAAGGGCTGTCAACTCGGAATGTCTCCTCAAACCATAAATTAAATAACGCATAATGGAGGCAAACATAGTTCAAAGCCTTTGGGCTACTCACATGCCTTACATATCCAAATGTCACACCAGTCCCACAAATACACTGCACATAATGAGGAACCGCCCTGAGTTCTATGTTTTATGGTACGCATAGAGACCTCGCTAGAATCTCCAAGGTGGATTCGCCCTTTGCACGGAATGTCCCGGGATAGCAAACAACGTAGGTATGTTCACACACATAACAAAGGACATAATAGGTACTCACACAACCTATATATATATATATATATATATCTTCAGTATAGGTATACACACAACTGATAACATATCCAGTACGTAGAATTTATGTTTCTCGAATACTCGACACACTAACGATTCAACCGCAGTATTATAATCACATTTTTCGAGTATCACACACTACCCGAACGGTTCCATTTATCACTTAAGTAAATTTTAGTAGTAAAACATCACTATCCTACTGGTATTGGTGTTAGGTTGTAGTTAACTCTTATCGTAACCCAATTTGTAAATTGTCGATATGCAACACAATCGATTAACTATCGTCAGTCCTAATCCCAATTCTACACTCATTAAGATTAAATAGGGCCTGAACCATATGTCGACTGATTTTCTCTAAATATTTATATCATTAATAAACCATCACCAAAGTTCCCTGTAATTAGTTCTATGCAAAATTATAACATAACTAGTAAAACTTAGAAAAACTAGGTAGCCGATCGATTCTGTATATGATCCGAATTGCTTCGCCCTGCCGAATTGATTCGGTCATGGAGCCGAATCAATTCGCACTTGATAGTTCATCCTTTTCTTTGTTGTTATGAGTTTTAACCACTTATACCATATCAAATCTCCATGAAACCTTCCCAAACTCCGATACAACATACCCAATCATCAAGTATACATATAAGGATAATTTCTAATGTAAATATGTCATCAAATCTTTAAGTAATCTACCCAAGAACAGATTAAATTCCCAAAATTTATAAAACCCTAATTTATGGTGTTCTTCATGCATATTCATCAATGTACCCATATTTATTTCAAGTTATTCGTCAGATAACCTTAGATTTCGCATTATCAATATAAAAGGATTAATTTTAACATGAATCCTACCCCAAATCACAGATTATACCCAAATAAATCCCAAAATGGGAATTATAACATGCTTAAAATAATTACAAGATAAACATTTACCTTGTAATAACAGGTCTTATTTTCATTTTAAGATGATGAGGATGTTCTTCTCTTGCTCCGATCTTAATTCCGGCAACGTTGGTGATGCGAAAAGGTGTGAAATAGCCTAGGATTCTTCTCCCATTCCTCTCCTATAGCCTCCTCTCTTCCCCAAGTGTTGTAACCCTAGATTATAAATTAGAGGGTCTGATATAACACTCTCAAATTCATAGTTCCTTCTACCCTAGCCTTCTAAATGACTGAAATGCCCTTTCGTAGTGCCGGGTTGGTCTAAAATCGCCCCTGGAATCAATCAATACACCTAAGTACACTATTACGCCTATTTCAACCCATTAGGAATCAACCTTGACCTCGAAATCATCATTCGAGTCACTCTACATAAATTTCCTATCTCCACCTCCATATAGTTTACACGCGACTCCCGGTTGAGATATAACACAGTCACGTCGATATCACTCACTACGATGTACAATAATTATCGCAAGTTATTTACTACTCACTTAGTAAATTTATTCCATAAATATTATTCATTATCTCTCTCGATTAATATATTTTAATAAACACATAATATTTAATTCAATTAAATTGCGACACACATGTAATTTAAAAATATCCGAATTAATTAAATTCAAAATACTCAGGAATACGGGGTGTTACATACGTCCCCCATTACGAAGGAATTTTGTCCTCAAAATTAGGAAGTACCTGAGGTGAAAAACTCTGGATAGTGCTCTCTCGTGTCATCCTCCCGCTCCCACGTTGACTCGTCAACATTATGGTGCCCCCACTGAACTCGAACCAATGATAACACCTTAGACCGTAGCTTGAGCTCACTACGATCAAGTATCGCCACCGGTCTCCTCATAAGAGATATCTAAATGCAAGTATATCTACTCTAATGAAACATGCCAAAAAGCTCTCTCTCTCTCTCTCCTCCAGTACCTCTTCAGCGATGACACGTGGAACACGTCGTGAATCCTCTATAAGTGATCTGGTATACCTAGCCTATATGTAACTAGTCCCACCCTCTCAATAATAGAGAAAGGTCCCACATATCTCAGTTATAGCTTCCTTTCTTATCGAATGTCAAGACTCCCTTTATAGGAGACACCCGTACCAAAACCCGATCACCAACCTCCAACTCTATGTGCCTTCTTTCTGCATAGGTGTAACTCTTCTGCCTATCCTGATCTATACGGATGCACCTTCGAATCAGCTCAATATTGGTAGTAGTATCCCGAGTCATCTCTGTCTCTAGTAACTTATTGTCCTCCACCTCTAAATAGCAAGCGGGTGAACAACAAGGCCATCCATAATGTGCCTCAAATGGTGTCATATCGATGGTGAACTGGTAGGATTTATTATACACAAACTCCACCAATGGAAGGTATTGCTCCCATCCTCCCCCGAAGTCAAGTATGCACATCCTCATCATATCCTTTAATGTCTGATTAACTCGCTCTGTCTGCCCATCAGTCTGTGGGTGATACGTTGTAGTCAAATGAAAATCCATGCCCATAACCTCCTGAAAACTCTATTTGAAGTGGATCTTGTCCAGATCCGATACAATATTAATCGGAACCCCATACAACCTCACTATCTCAGTAATAAACAACTGTGTGTACTGCCTCGTCTCAAAATCTGTACGAACCGGTAAAAAATGGGCCACTTTATTCAACCAATCCATTATCACCCAGATGGAGTCGTGACCTCTCTGCGATATCAATAACGCGGTAATAAAATCCATCGAGACACTTTCGCACTTCCACACTAAAACCTAAGTTGCTGCAATATCCCTCTCAGTCTTTGGTTGTCTACCTTTACTAGCTGGTAGGTTGAACACTTTGAGACGAACTCCACTATGTACTGCTTCATCCTCGACTATCAACATTACCTACGCATATTCAAGTACATCTTATCCCCAATGGGATGTATCGCAAACCTCGACCCGTGAGACTTTGACATCACTGCATGTTTCAATTCCTCATCCTATGGAACCATGAGTCTCCCATTGAAGCGCAAGCCTCCTTCAGAACTAATCGAATAAGAATTATCCCCATCAACTAATAACTGGCATACAATGTCCTGGTAAAATTGATCCACTACCTGTGCTTTCACCATTCGCATGTGACACCCCGAGTAATTAAATACCGGGTAGCTACTCCTTTATTGAATTAATACAAAATGCCAAGTTGGTTCAGTTCATAACATCACTGTTGAAAATGTTTTATAAATTACTAGCCACCTAATATTTAAAAAGTGAGTTGTCAATTTTAATTAAATACGATTAACATGCAATAATTAAATTATGAAATGCTAACATAACCACCACAACATAATGACAATGGAATAACCATAAAATAGAAATGAGTCTGGAGGGATACCCCTCACAACAATCCAAATACAGGAATAAACAAATACTAAGTCTGCATCACTAAATTAATTACAACCCAAAAATATTATATAACTGGATAAATAAAGTGTCTAAAAGAAATGGGCGACATGCCCAACAGATGAGGAAAATCTAGTAACATAGAGTCAAGATCGAAAGTGGAGGCGTCTACTGTCAAAGTCCTGTAACTTCCACGGCAGCTACAGTCCGTAACCTGAAAGAAACTCCTATGCATGGTGTCCTTGTGGATGGGCACCTAAAAGGTTTTTACAAAAATATATTTGAAAGCAAACGGGTCAGAGCCCGATTGTGGCAAATAGTTTAAAATATAGCAACTGTTTTAATGACATAAAACAATGAATGCAAAATACATGTTAGGACGTGCTCTCACATGAAATACTCACCTCTCGACTATCTGTGCACTCCTAACGTATCCGTAATCGAATCTAGTTATACTCGTATCTAACTGGTTCAATATAAAATCTAACGTTACTATACGAATCACGATTTAATTCCCGACATCTTATTTTACACAGAGTGTCTTACTCTTCTACACAGTTTCCCATTTTTGTACTACTAATCACTAGAGATCTTCCATTTTATCTTTTACAAAACATTAATATTATAAATACTCACATTTATACATTACAGTTCGTTTCAATTAATAGTATATTATTCTCATCATAAATATACAATACTATCACCCCGAGACTAAGCTGCGGTGTACACATACTCTGCTATCAAATCCCAATACATCACGTACATAAGGACTACGCATTCAGAATCTCTCAGGAATCGTTCTCAAATAACAAAAATCACACAAAATGGAGGCGAACATAGTTCACATCACATAGGTCACGCACATACCTACGCTCCCATGATCAGCAGACTTATTAACTTCTCAATAAGTCCTTCTCTGACCTATGTCCTCGAGGTACCAATCTAAATCCCCCCATAGGCACACAAAGATTAGATGGCCCTAATCGAACGCAGACCTCCCGTGATAACAAGTATGGTAGGTATGCTTTACACATAAAACCACATATACTAAGCATTCGTACATCTTAGATATCTCGAATTATTAATATAAGTACTTCTCGTTCTTATACCGTCATTTAAAGTTATATGATTACAAGTCCCCGATTTGTATATTAACGTTGTCAACCCTTCTCACATCGTAATTAGGTATTCGTTTCCTATTCCATAAATGTCATCCGGATTACTATAAGGTTATAAGTTCTACTCCTCAACGTACCCCAATTCTCACAATTATACCCACTAGTCAATAAGGGAAAGTTAATTCTCAATTACTTAAGTCTACGGGACATTTGAAATAAAATCAGGCCAAAAAGGTCATTCTGTCAACTCGTTCGAACGATGTCGTTCGAACGAGTGTCGTTCGAACGAGTGTCGTTCGAACGAAAGGCTTCGAACGAACTACTAACTCGTTAGAAGCTCGTTCGAACGAGGTCTCTCGAACGACCAGGGCAGGTCTTCTAACGAGATGGCAGCCTGCGCCCAGAATTTCCCTCAATTCGTTTTTCTTCAAATTTCTCTCCTCTAATTCCCCACTAAGATCATCCCAATTAAGTTTTAACATTTTTAAACTAATCTTAGTCCTCCTAAGTCATCCTCTAACATATATTTGGGGTCAAGGCTTCCTAAATTAACATGTAATCATCAAAATTCCCAAACATTATCCCCAAACCCAATAAACTTGAATCCAGAATTTTAACGTCTATAATTTCTCCTTATAAATCCGTTTTTAAACCATCAAAAGATACATTTTGGATATGAAATTCATTCATTACCATTCTACATGCAATCCCTATGTAAGATTATGAGTTATATCTCCTATTTCATGGGTTTTTCATCAAACTTTCAATATAAGATATATGTTCAATTCTAAGCATGGAAGAAACATTCGCTTGAAATTATGTAAATAAACCACTTGCCTTAGATGTTCTGATTTGATGTTGAAGGGTGAAAGTTGATTCTCCTCTTTCTCTCTTCAGATTTCTCCCAAAAATGGTGATGGTGGCTAGGGTTTCTTTTGGAACCTCTTAAGACTCTCCCTATAACTCCCGTAGCCCACTTCTTGTTAAATGCTGAATTATGGACTTAGTGGGTTTATTTTTAATATAAAATTAACCTCTAAAATTCGTGGGTTTTAATTCCCCTATTTTTAAAATTACCAAAATACCCTTCTAGGTTGCCGGTAAGGCCTAAAAATGCCCCGGAACCCAAACTAAACCTCCGGCTAGTGTTTTCCGACTATTTCGACCTTTTCGGACACGTTGGCGCACTCAAAATGACCGTTTGGTTGATAAAAATATAATTGACTTTTTATTTTCAATAATTACATTCCTGACGCGACTGACACGCGCGTCCCAATTAAATTTCCAAATTGTCGTATTCCTGTCTCGCGACAATTTTAACATTTTCAATACATGAAATTTTCAATTTTAACATCATAATCAAATACCAACTCACATCTCGCTAGTATTTGTACCCAGATTAATTCTCAATTAATTCTCATTTAATTTAATTAATCCCTTAAATAAAAAATAATAAAATTACGGGGTATTACATCGCATAATAATCCCCAAGAGTGACAGCCAATACGGATATATAAACTCTGATAACCTCGTCGTCATGTTGAAGCTCCCTCCACTTTTCCTTCCAAAACTCGGCCATCTCCCCAGCAGGACGTCGGCTCAACGTGTTTGCCACCATGGTAGCCTTCCTAGGATGATACTGAATATCAAATTGGTAACCCGTCACTAACTCAAACCATCTCCTCTGGCTCATATTTAGATCCTTTTGTGTGAACAAATACTTAAGTAACTTATAGTCCATGAACAAGGTAAACTTCTCCGTTAAAAGATAATGCCTCCAAATCCTTAAGGCAAACACAAACACTGATAACTCATGGTCATATGTGGGGTAATTTCTCTCATGGGGATTAATCTTAAGAGATGCATAAGCTATTGACCTCTCCTCCTGATGTCATACCCCCCAAGTCCCTGTAAGGATGTATTTGTACAAACACGGTACTCCACTCCTCCCTTAGGCATTGCGAGTATAGGTGCTGAAGTCAATTTACCCTTTACCTAATCGAAAGCTAACTGACAATTGTCATCCCAAGCAAATGGCACCCCCTTGCAAGTTAGGTTCGTCAGTGAACCCGCAATCTTTGATAAACCCCTAATGAAGCGACGATAATATTCGGCCAACCCTAGAAAATTATGGACCTCGATTGATGTTGTGGGCTGTCCCCACTCCCTCACCGCCAATATCTTACTCGAATCAACATCAATGCCCCTTTCAAACACAATATGTCCCAGAAATTGCACCTTCTATAGATAAAATCCACACTTCTCAATTTTGGCATACAATTGATGGTCCTGTAGCGTCTGCAGCACCATACGCAGAAGCTCTACATACTCATTATCTGAACGAGAGTAAACCAGGATATCATCGATGAATATGATCACAAACTGGTCGAGGAACTCTCTAAAAATTCGGTTCATAAGATTTATGAATATTTTTGGCACATTGGTGAGCCCAAACGGCATCACCCTTAACTCATATAATCCATACCGTGTCAGGAAAGTAGTCTTAGTAAAGTGCTCCTCTTTGACGTCCAACTGATGAAATCTCGATCTGAGATATATCTTAGAGAAGTAAGTTTCTCCTCTCAACTACTCGAATATGTTATCAATATGAGGCAGTGGATACTTAATCTGAATCATGACCTTGTTCAACTCCCTGTAATCAATACATAGACGAAGTGACCCATCCCTCTTCTTGACTAATAACACCAGCACACCCCATAGTGATGTACTTCGTATAATGAAATTCTGCAGCAGGAGTTGCTGAATCTTCTATCTCAACTCTCGTATCTCTAAAGGGGCCATGCGATAAGGTGCTCGGGAAATCGGTCTCGTACGTAGTGCGATGTCAATGACGAACTCAATTTTATGGCTGGGCGGTACCTCGGGTATCTCGTAGAACACATCCTCAAATCGCCTTACCACTAGAATCGAATCCATAGAGACAAGCACCTCTTATGAGGTCTCCTACTCAATATAATACAGGTGTGTACTCGACCCTCCCTTAGGAAGAGAGATCTCCACTAGGAGCATCTACTTCCCACGAATAGATAACACAATGGTCCTCCTAAAATAATCCGTTATATCCCGGTATCCAGCTAACCAGTACATACCCAAAATGACATCATAACCCTCCATATCTAACACTAAAAGGTCGGTGGCTAAACATAGTCTCCCCACGTCAATATCCATGCCCCTAAAGATCGAGTGTCTAAGTGACCCACTATCTAAAGTTGACTCTACACACATAAGGAGACTACTGGATGTCTCTAATAAACTGGTTGTGCGTGCAAATCTTGTAGATATAAATGAGTGTGATGCTCTCGTATCAAACGAAATCCAACCCTCAAGCCCGTGAATAGAAAACATACATTGTACTGCTGGTGGCGCCCGTGGTGCCTATTGTAAGACTGCATCTCAGACGTTATAGACACGTCTATACTGTAACTG
The DNA here is from genome assembly GCA_949130495.1 of Sambucus nigra. NCBI lineage: Eukaryota > Viridiplantae > Streptophyta > Magnoliopsida > Dipsacales > Adoxaceae > Sambucus > Sambucus nigra. Next base: position 504,179,548 of record OX422211.1, on the reverse strand, counting down.
TCCCTGCTGTAGTGGGGCTGATGGTACTGGTGCTGTAGTGGTAACTATGCCTGCTGCCTCTGTTAGGGACTCTGATGTACCGGTGCTCTGTCCTGCTGTGGGTAGTCTCTACTCTTATGGCCTTCCTTACCCGAAGTAAAACAACATCTTGTAAAGTCTCTCTGCATATGGAACTGATGGCCCTATTGAGGCTGCACCTAATGATATCCCTGGTGGCACAGGCCCTATTGACCTCCCCTATTATTCCCTTGGCCCTAACAACCTCGAGGAACATGATACTGCTGCTGAGGACCCTCTTGGACCTATCAGAATCCACTACCCTCTGGTCGATAACCTCCAGATCTAAATCTATTGGCCGAATCCCCCTATTGAGAATCCTTCCCCTAGTGCCTACCTGTCTACTGATGCGGTGCTCTACTAGCACTGTTCCTTTCTGGCATGCCCAGGTGGCTAGGCTCACCCCCTCTCGTGATTCCCTTTAGATATAAGTGATGATCCTGATAATAAAGTAATATGGCAGTGACAACCCGAGTATAAGTCTTCAATGCGGGTTGCCTATCAAGTGTTATCTGATCCTCCAGGCGAGTCCATCCATAAACTTCAGTTTCTTCTTCTCTTCGTTGTTCACCTCGTCGGGCACAAAATTAGCCAAGCGTGTGAACTCCTCCTCATCCTCGGCTATAAAATGGTTACCCTAGACCACCTCATTAAACTTCTTTCACATCTCTTTTCCACGATCAGCAAAAAGTATTTTTCGATCAAATCGCACCCAAAACTCAATAATAGGCATAGTGTCCCTCTCCTCGGCAGTGGTAATAGACTCCCACAACTATAAAATTGCTGCCACAAGCCTAAGCATGGACAACATCTGATTTTGAACGTCACTTCACTTAACCATGTCATGGTGGCGCTTGAAGAAAAGCTTTAATGCTAAAAGCTTGTTTACAAGGTTAATAACAAACTGTTATAAATTGTGTAAATTCCGAATAAACTTTTTGGGCAAAATTCTTTTCGAAAAACACAAGATGTGTTGTACAAACTTTCTGAATGTATAGATTAGATTCGATAGTTGATTACCTTTCTTTTTAAATTTTAAGAAACATCTACTAAAGTTACTATGCAGTCCCAATCATAATAACAGTTAAGAACATTCAAAGAAATAGACACGGGAATTTTTAACGTGATAAAACCCTTAATCAAGGGAAACATCCACGGTGCCCTCTACGGTACAAAACAAAAATTCACTAGAATAAATAATCAAGTTACAACACTTAAGCATACATATAATGATCCTAAATCTAAGTTCAGAATTATACCTACTTGAGCTACTCCACTCCTAAGGTTTCTAACTAGAACTGATCTCTTCTTTGTTGGTCCTTTGCCTTTTCCTTGACCTCATTCTCTTTGAATTCTGACTCCAACAACTCTTTAAACTTTTAAGTCTCAAACAAACCATTGTGTCTAAGTGTTTGTGGGAGAAGTGTTTGTAATGTGCACTATATGCAAATATGCAACTCACCCTCTCAGATTTATATATATATATATATAGACGATCCTAATAAATTACAAACAGATCTAGTATGAATAGGATATTACCAAGTCTGTATATTACATATCAAGACTTCTTGATCTTTCTATTAATCCACAGATCTCAAGGATACATTTCTCAAAAGATGGCCAAGGTCTTAAACAATTTCAGTATTTTGAAAATATTTTTGAAATTGTAAACCTCCAATTGAGATCCAAACTAGACTAAAAGTCTATATCGTAAAAACAGAATTAGAATTAACATGCAGAGATTGATTCAAACGATTTTGTAAAAGAAACTTCTAAACCAAGAACAGATATAGAAGAACAACCTTGATTTCAAAAATAGCCAAGGTCCTATGTGTCTCCTTTTATTTTTTAACACGTTTATTTTAGAAAATGTGAAATAAAACCAAGAAATGCAAACGCTCTTTGAAACCCTAGAAGTTTATTTTTCAAAAACTTTAGAATCAAGTGGATCTAAAGACAGAGATCTAAAAAGAGAACTAAAAAATATAGGCGTGTGATGTTCTCTTTTAGAAAATCTCAAGTTTCAATATATGAAGCTTGTTATTTTCTCAGAGAGGTGTTTTGAGAAAGACTTAAAACTAAAGAGGTTTTCTTCAAGGCGTCAACCCAACTACAAAACTCACAGAAACCCTAGATTGGTTCTAACTCTCATGATTTTTGGTTTCTGGTAAAAGTGTTTGAGGTTTAAAACTGTTTGGGTTGAAAAGATTTACTCAGAGTTGATGAAGGACGAAGATGGATGGTTCTTCTTCCTTTCTCTCTCTATTTTCTCTCTGGTTTTCTCACTTTCTCTCTCTTCTCTCTTTTATTTTCTCTCTGGGACGATTTGAACAAAAGTCTCAAAATGCTGAGGGTAAGTATGGTTTTATAGTAGGTGAAGGAAGGATATGCAACTTTGATCGCAATCAAGGGCTGAGATTAAGTCAAACAGTTTGACTAAAGATCCAATTGTTTATAACGAAGTGTTGAAATGAACGATTCTCATTGGATGAGAGCTAAGCACTGGGATTGTAACACAGTACATGCAGGTCATTGATAAAACTAATCCAAAAGTTGAGATAGATGTTCGAAGTTAAGTCTGTGAGAAAACACAAATCCACCCGTCAAGCTACCAATACGTGTATGGTTGTGAGGAAAGTAAAATGCGTGTTTGTAAAATAATTACAAAGACACCTTATAGTCTCTAGTGCTTTTATATTCTACCCAGGCTAACTTTCAGCAAATAAAATAACTTCTAGAAATTCAAATTCCGACCACAACACTTTTAAAAATAAGTTTTAATTATTTTAAAATTGTATCAAATGTTTTGAATTGAATTAAATTGATTTTGAAAAGTCTTAAAGTATTATAAAACCATTAATGCAAATAGGAGATATGTATGATGCAGTGAAAGTGTCCTATTAATGGTTTTTAGAAATAACTTCCCTTTTAGGATTGCATTGAATTTGATTGCATCTTCTTCTTCCTTCTTTTGGAACCTTTGGGAATGGAGAAACTCAAACAAAATAAAGCTACTTTGTCTCAATATCCAAACTAGTTGGAACTCCTATATAATATATACTCAAGTAAGTCAATTATATAGTGTGTTCTCAGTGCTGAATGTCCTTCTTCCACTGGCAAGCTAAGATCACGTCAGAACTACCTTGAAACTCCGGTGGGCGGCCCTTCTGAAATACCTCCCTCACTCTCTGCCAATCTGACGACCCCGGGTAGGCTTGGATAACCGATGCCACTGGCTGCTGTGGTGGCTGGGCCTGAGGAAAGTGGAGTGGCATGGCAGTCAAAGTAACAACCACCTTTGCGACCGTCATTGTCCCCTGTGGTGGCAGTGGTTGTGATGTTTATGGCTCCTGCTGAGCCTCTCCCTTATCGGATCTCGTCGCTACCATCGTCGGTCTTCCTCTCTTAGGTGGCATCTGAAATCAAATAAAATTCTTTGAGTTCACAGTCAATATAAATATATTAGTTGAAAAACAAATCTCAAATACATAAAAGTGAATGCAACGGTACTAATAATAGGGCTCTATGTTAAAGGACTCTATATATGCTGAAATCGTAGTAAGATGTTCATATCCTATATACTCTAGAACCTGATTCTCTGATACCATCTGTGACACTCCGCTTATTTTAACCACGGGGGATCAATCCTTTATAAAAATAAACAAAAATCTCATTTGGTTCTTTCTTTGCATCACCGTCGAAACCTTTTAAATTACTTAATGTGACACCCCCACTAACTAAATACCGGGTATATACTCCTTTATTTAAATTAATGCAAAATGTCAATTTGGTTCAGTTCATAGCATCATTGTCGAAAACATTTAATTAATTTCTAACCACCTAGTATTTAAAATAGTGAGGTGTCAAGTTTTAAAGTCTTAATTAACCAACAACAAAGTAATCTAAATCATCATCCAACCATCACATGAACAATCTCATAAGGTAATCAACAGAATGAATAACTGATGTCTGGAGTAAATGCTCCAATAATAATAGCAATGCAAATAAACCCAATACAAATGTCTGAATGAGATAAATAAATCCCAAGACTGAAATAAACTGAAAGTCTAAAACTGTTGCCACTGAGTATAATGGGCAATAGGTCCTAATGAAATAAAAAAACTCCTAAAAGAAGCAAGGATAGATGTGGAGACGTCTAGTAACGAGATCCTATGAATTTCATAGAAGCTACAACACATTAATGGAATGGAACTCCTAAGCTTGGCGTCCCTGTGGCTGGGCACCTAAAAGGTTTTTACAAAAAATATATTTGAAAGCAAACGGGTCAGAACCCGAGGTGAAAATATTTTAAAAGAAGCAAGTGCTTAAATTACAATATTAAACAACACATATATTAAACATGTTAGTCACGTGCCCTCACTTGAGATCCTGACCCCTCAACTATTGTGCACGCCTAACGCATCCTTTAAATTCCACCTAGTTATGCCACTACCTGACTAGTCTATTCTACCCCCATCTAGACGGTTCTTACTTTAGATGCCACCCATTTTATTTAAATAAAATATATTCATAACGCACACATTCACTAATCAGATTACTTAGCTCAAGTATTGGTTAAGTCTACATTATTCTTAACTCAATTAAATCCCTTAGTTATTCGCATATATTAAGTAGTAGTGAATCAGTCACAAGTACGTATATAAGTCACTCATTACATATATACTTATATGGCACCCCTAGGATAAGCTGCAGTGCATGCATACTCTACTATCGAATCCCGGTACATCATGTACATAAGGATCACATGTTCCGAATGGGTCAAAAACCGTTTTAATAACAATCACATATATTGGAGGCGAACATAGTCCACATACCCATGGGTCACGCACATACCTACGTTCCCATGGTCAGCTGACTTATCAACTCAAAAATAATCCATTCACAGTCATATGTCCTTAAGGTACCTATCTAAATCCCCCCGAAGGCACACAGAGATAAGATGGTCCTTTTTTCGAAAATCAACCTCCCGTGATAGCAAGTATGGTAGGTATGTCATACACATAATCATCCATATACTAAGTATTCACACAACTTAGGTAATCATCATATTAGTATAGGTATATTCCAACCCTATATCGTAAGTCTCACACATATAATACTATCATCCCAATTTATTCTACATAATAAGTTTAGCGTGATAATTCTCGTTATATAGTTTCGAGTACATAGCCTATCCCGAAAGGTTAATAAGTCTCCCGCTAGTCTCTAAGACCATCTCAGTAATTAAAGTTCCCCTTTTTAGTCTTTAACCTCAAATTATAATTCGGGAAAAATATATTCAGGTTCTCACAACTTCCATTCGTATGTCACTAGTCGAACATTTGTAAGTTTACCACTTATCCTCAATTAAATCTAATAATTTTTAGGCTTCCAATACAACCCTACTGGTCTCCGTTAAGTACCAATATGTTCAATCAATCATCACTAAAGAGTTCTAAAGGTTGGAAGTTACTCAATTATTTAAAGGGAAATATTTCACTTTTTCCAGAGGGGTCGATTGATTGATGAAATGGGTCGATCGATCGACATTCTTGGGTCAATCGATCGATCAAGCAGTTATCTGCCCAGAATTTCTTTAACAGTAACGGGTTCTACCATTTTTACACCTACAAATCACATTACAATGTCCCAAACTCCCAAATGAGTAGATATGAAACTAACATTACTACACCGGTCTTAACGTTTCAAGATTCATCAAAACATCACAGAATATCAATTTCTTTGATTAAAAGTCATTATTAATGCTATAACCCTAGTTTTTAATCATCTCTTCAAAAATCATTATAAACCTCAATTTAATTTCGTGATTTCCTAACTCTTAGTTTATAATTATTTCACTTAATGATTCCAGAAGGTCCACTACATGCAAACCTACCCAAGTTCATGATTTAGTCTCCAATTTCACATTATCACAATTATTCATAATTTGTCTTCAAATCTAATTTATCATGTAGAAAATATGCCATAAATCATTGCAAGATAAATCACTTGCCTAGAGAACAAAGATTCTGATCCTTTGAAGCAGACGGTATGGGAGTGATCCTCTCTTTCCGATCTATCCGCCGATGGTGACAGTGGTGCAAAAGCCTCTAAGGGTGGTTTTCTCCTTTGGGAATTTTCCTCTCTAACTGACCTTGGTGATTTTTGGTTGTGATAACCCAAAGAGTTCTTGTGTTGGATGATAATAAAAGTCTAAAATTCATGGGTTATAATTCCTCAAAAAGTCAAAATGACTAAAATACTCTCCCGGGCTACCGGTTAGGCCTAAAATGTCCCGAAACCCAAACTAAACCCCCGGCTAGTGTTTTCTGACTATCTTAACCCTTCCGAACACGTTGGCACACTTCAAATGACCATACGGATGATGTAAAAATAATTTACTTTTAAATTCATTAAATTAGCTCTTGACAATACTGACACACGCGTCCCAACTAAATTTTTGAAATAGCCGTATTTATAAATCGCGACAATATTAATAAATTTATTAATCATATATTACCATATTCACTCAGTAATATCTAACATAATTATCATAATAAAATACTAACTCTCATCTCGCTAGTATTTAAATCCGAATTAATTGATTAATTTCCAATTAATTATCCCATTTAATTTAATAAATCCCAATAATTAAAATCAATAAAAATAAGGGGTATTACACTAAACACTTATGTTAAATTAAGTCGGTGCTAAATTTTATCTTTCATTAACATATAACAACATGCGAAAATTAAAATAATATAATTCAACTATTCACACAATTAATAGAAGTCTGAATCATCACATAATAAATAGATAAATGATAAATACTGAATAAACCATCAGTTCAAAAACTAATATCCAAACCATAAGTCTATGGAAATATAACTGAATCCAAATACATAGTCTAATAAATATAACTGAATGAAAGTATCAAATGAAGGGGAAATATGCCCAAATGAAATTCTGAATCAAATATCATAATCTAGGATTGAATAACTGAAACTTCTACACAAATCCTGCATGCCTTCACAAGTGCTGCAGCTATGCATCCCTAGAATGAGTCATCAAGCCATCCATGTGGATGGACACCTAATTTTTTTTGGAAAATAGATTTGACACAAATTAGAGGCCAAAACCTTTGAAAAATATTTAGCAAGTATTTAAATTGTAGTTTAAAAGCAGTTATTAGATACACATGTTAGTTCCAAGTACACTCCCTTGACCTCCTCACCTTTCATCTATAGTGCACACCTAACGTCCCTTATTTTACCCACCTAGTTATGCTACCCAACCTAACTAGAAATAAGTATCTAACTAACCATAACAGGTTTAGCTCCCCCCTACCACCCATACGATACGCTACCATAAAGCCGATGACTAATATTAACCGAATATTAATATTGCACTGTTGATTAAGTTTCTCATACTTAAATTACTTTTAGATATACACTATTTATCTTTTCTACCATCACACATAAGTAGAATAATCACAATTGTACATATGCATCAAACTATAATATATACAACTTCAACATCCCCCAAATGGCCACCATAATGCATTCGTACTCTGATATCAAGTCCATGTACATCTCGTACCAAATCAAGGACGGTCGATTCAGAATGTCTCCTAAAACCATAAATCAAACAACATACAATGGAGACGAATATAGTACTAAGCATTTGAGCGACACACATGCCTAATGTACCCAAATGACACGTCGATCCCACTAATACACTGCACATAGTGAGGCACCCTAATTTCTATGTTCTGTAGCACACATCCAGACCTCACTGGAATCGCCAATGTGGGACCGCTCTCTGCACAGAACCTCCCGTGATAGCAGGCAGTATAGGTATGTTCACACACATAACAAAGCACATAATATGTATTCACACAACTTATTTATATATCAATCTTTAGTATAGGTACACGCAAACTCCATAACATATCCAATACATTGTATTTATGTTTCTCAAATATTCAACGTACTAACTATTCACCCGTAGTATTATATTCATATTTTCTGAGTATCACTCATTACCCAAAGTAGGCTTGTAAACGAATCGGATTCGGACTTGATCAGACAAATCGAAATCCATATCTATTTATGTTAAACGTATTCGGATCCCATTCGATTATTCGACGAAATATCTATTAGTGTTCCAAATCCATATTCGTTTATGTTAAACGAATTCGGATCTGATCCGATTTATCTGACAGATTATTTTTTTATTTTTTTTTATAATAATTTTCATTTAAAAAATAGATAATGATATGTCAAAAAATATACTTTTAACCACTTGATTTGCACCATTTTAATTTTTAACTCTTACGAGCTATATGTGTGTGTGTGTGTGTCTTTCTCCTCTATATGAGGGGGATTTTATATATATATATATATATATATATAATAGTCGGATCGAAGTATATGAATCCAAATCCGCTCCATTTAATATACGGGTAACCAGGCAATTGGATTTTAGGCATGATCCATATCTGTTTAAATGGATCGAATTTTGATTGAATTCGAATAAAATTCAATCTATTGAAAGGCCCGAAGGGTCCCAATTATCCCTTAGATAAATTTCATTAGTAAAACGTCACTATCCTACTAGTATTGGTGTTAGGTTATAGTTAATTTTTCTCGTAACCCAATTTGTAAATTCTCGATAGGCAACACAATCGGTTAACTATCGTCGGTATTAATCTCAATTCTACACTCATTAAGCTTAAATCAGGCCTTAACAATATGTCTATTGATCCTCTCTAAGTCTTTATATCATTAATAAACCATCACCAAAGTTTCCCGTAATTAGTTCCGTGCGGAAGTATAACATAAATAGTCAAACTTAGAAAAACTAGGTAGCCGAATCAATTCGGTATAGGATTCGAATCGGTTCGCCCTGCCGAATGGATTCGTTTATGGAGATGAATCGATTCGCACCTGAAAGTTCGCTCTCTTCGTTGCTATTACGAGTTTTCATCACTTATACCATATCAAACCTCCATGAAATCTTCCCAAACTTCCATACAACATACCCAATCATCAAGTATACGTATAAGGGCAATTTCTTATGTAAATATGTCATCAAATCTTTAAGAAATCTACCCAAGAACATATTTAATTCCCAAAATTTATAAAACCCTAGTTTATGGTGTTCTTTATGCATATTTATCAATATACCCAGATGTCTTTCAAGTTATTCGTCACATAAGCTCAGATTCCGTATTATCAGTATATTATGATTAATTCTAACATGAATCCTACCCCAAATCATGGACTATACCTAAATAAATCCCTAGAATGCACCCAAGTCATGTAATTTAAATTCTACACTATATGGGTGTTATAACATGTTTAAAATAATTGCAAGATACACACTTGTCTTGTAATAGCAAGTCTGATTTTCATTCTAAGATAATGAGGATGTTCTTCCCTTGCTCCAATCTCAATTTCGACATCGTTGGTGATGCGAAAAGTGTGAAATAGCTTAGGTTTCTTCTCACCTTCCTCTACTATGGCCTCCTATCTTCCCCAAGTGTTGTAACTTAGCCTATGACTCAAAGGGGTTGATATAAAACTCTCAAATTCGGAGTTCCTACCCTAGTCTTCCAAATGACCGAAAAACCCTTATGTGGTGCTAGGTTAGTCTAAAATTGCCCCGGAACCTAATCAATACATCCGGGTACACGATTTCTCTTATTTCAACTCATTCTGAATCAACCGTGACCTCGAAATCGTCATTTGAGTCACTCTACATAAATTTCCTATCTCGACCTCAATATAGTCTACACGCAGCTCCCGATTGAGATACAACACAGTCACGTCGATATCACTCGCTGCAATGTATAATAATTATCGCAAGTTATTTACTACTCACTTAGTAATTTTATTCCATAAATATTAATCATTATCTCTTTCGATTAATATATTTTAATAAACACATTATATTTCATTCAATTAAATTTTAGCACACGTGTAATTTAAAAATACTCGAATTAATTTACATTCTGAATCCTAAGAAATAAAAGGTGTTACAGGGGAGTCTAGCTACATGTAATGACGAAAGTACCATCCAGCATCAATAAAAAATATGTTCAAAGCAACAAAGTGTGTGCACTCCTTCCGTCTTTACCAGCCAAAGGCATTAATATCAAATGCATTATCGATCAGGGAGCAATTGAGATCAGAGAAAACTGTGCCTCTAATTAGAAATGCTTTGTCATAACCATTTAGGCAAAAAAGGAGAAGAAGTTGGGAAGCTTTTGGAGGCAATTTCCTTAAAATAATTTCAATTTCTAGGGTGGCTTTCTAATCTAGTAGTAATAAATACGTGCGATAAAAAGGGGGGAGTTTGTGTCGACTTCACTGACCAGAATAAGATCTCCTTAAAGATAGTTTTCAATTCTCAAAGATAGACCAACTGGTGGACACCATGACAAGTCATGAATGAATGAGTTTCTTATAATCTTATTCTAAATACCATGAAATCTCATTATTTGGACCAGAGAAGGAAAAAACCTCTTTCATTACCAAGTTTTGCATATATTATTACACCATAATGTCTTTTGAGTTGAAAGATATTGGGGAAACCTACCAGCAGCTGGTGAAAAATATGTATGGGGAACATTTGGTTATACTTTAAAAGTATACACAAACAGTATGATGGTAAAAATCAATAAGACGTTTGATCATTTGGTAGACCTTTAGATTACCTTCGAAATATTAAAACAATCTCGAATGATACTTAATGCTTCCAATGTTCCTTCAAAGTATGATATGAAAAACTGATGGAATATTTAATCATCCACAGAAACATTGAAGCTAACCCCCATCAACTTAAGGCCCTATTAAAAGTTTAACCTTAGACCAAAATAAGGGGGTTTGGAATCTCACGGGGATGCTTACAGCTCCAAATCAGTTTGTCTCAAAATCCTTTAATCGATGACAAGCATTTTTATGTTCCGAGGAAGGAGACATGGAATGAGAAATGTGAAACAACATTAGAAAAATCAAGACATATTTCAGAGCTCTACCCATTTGGGAAGTCACTCATATCTTACCAATGGAAGATGCTCCAAGATGAATGAAACATATCCTAAAATACTTGAAGGACGATTCACTTCCCCGTGATAAGAATGAGGCACAAAAAATTTGAGTACAAACATCTCACTTTTATTTATCACCAAAACGAAAATTGTATCGATAGTTCTTCACAAGCCCATACCTTGAATGTGTTGATTTGAGAAAAGTTAGGGAGGTGTTATACGAGTTCCATGAAAGAATATAAGGAAGCCATGAAGTGGAAGATCATTGGATTTTAAATCAGTAAAAAAATGACTTATGGTGTTATATGTAGAAGGACGCCTTTTAGTATGTCCAAATATGCATAAGTGTGTTAGAATTCTCATCGCTACTCCATCCACCGTCCAGGAACCTTAATCCACTGACCACTCTTTGACCCTTTAATCAATGGGATTTGATATAGTAGTTTTTTTTCCCACAATAAAAACCATGAAGTACATTCTAGTTTGCATCGATTACTTTACCAAATGGATGGAATATATAAGTCATTAACTAACATCATATATGTCGAGATGATAAAATTTATTTAGGGGAATATCATAATTAGTTTTAAGGTACTGAGGACTATCATAACTACTAATGGCACTCGATTTTAAAGAATACTACTTTAAGATTTTTATGGCGAGCGTGACGTCCAACACTACTACAACTTGGTAGCCTACCCACAAAACAATGGTCAATCTAGGTCTTCGAATAATATTGTGTTAAATGGAATTTTCAAGAAGTGTAAAATGCTAAAGGGTTTTAGGTGGATGAACCACCACGCGTTCTTTGGGCCTTTAGTGCAACCCCAAGAAGGTCGACCACATAAAGTCCTTTTTTACATGGCCTATGAGATAGAAGTAGTAATTCCGTTGAAAATTTACCTCCCGACAATGAAGATCTCAATGTGGATCAAGGTAAGAACAACTATGGGATTTGACTAGATGTATATATCATATGAAATAAAATAAAACAATCTCTCATCTGACTTGTGACATACTAACAACAAATTGCCAAGCAATACAACTGCACGTTAAACTTAGAAAATTCAAGGTCTCAACAGAAAAATAATTGGGTGTGCTGAAAACCGATCTAACAAAAAGTTGGGACCCAATTGGGAATAACTATTAAGAATCATAAAGGTAGTCATAAGTGGTTCCTTACACTTAATAATAATGAAATGCAATGATGTCCCTTAAGCATGGAATTCATTGAATGTTACGAAGTTTTATTTTTAATTGAGTTATTTTGTAACATCTTTAACTTAGTTAAAAAAAATTATACACCGTCCCAAGTGGTAATAGTTGTTTGCCTTATAACACATTTATTTTTATAACAAGTTTCATTTGCTAAAGCATCATATTAGAATGCATCATTATTTGCTTAAATAACACAAAATTGTTGAGCGACCCAAGCATTAAGAAAAAACCTATAGGGATCCTTAGGTACAAGAAGGAATCTGACAAGTAACATGTGCATTCTCATAATTTTTTACTAGGCCTAAGAATTGTTGAGCGACCCAAATTAGCTTCACATGCAACATCTGTCAGTGCCCAAGATTCTAAATGACTAAAAGGGAGCAACCAGTAGAATGGTTGTTCTAAATAATTTAATTACTAGAGCTCGAAGTCGTTGGGCAACTTCTAAACACACCACCCATGCTCGTGTGCCTAAGCCTCAAGTATCTTCCAGGCTAAAAGAGGCATTCACATTCCATCATCATAATCATCTTACCAAACTTAGCGGGACCCTTGAGTAATTATTATGTTAATAAGTGATATTTCTCGCTAAAATCTTTAGGGTCCGTTTGATACATATTGAGCAAAAGTGTTAGCATGGCAAAATTTGTCAGGACAAATATTTTTTTCTCACATTAGACTATCAAACACCAAATAAGGTAAAACAAGTTTTTTAGGCAAAACATTTTAATAACACATTTTTTGTCTATATTAACATATATAATAATAAAAAATATGTTTTTTTTTTAATTTTTGTCCCAAGTCTTATTTAATAAAAAAACAGTTTTTTCTTTTCTTTTTTACTTCCCGTTTTTATTTATTAAAAAAGTAACAAACTATATATAAAAAAAAAGTTTTTTACGCCAAAACTACTTACTAAAAACAGTTTTTACATTAAAACAGTTTTTAATTTTTACATTAAAACAGTTTTTACGTTAAAACAGTTTTTAATTTTTTTTACATTAAAACAATTTTTATATTAAAATAATTTTTTACATTAAAACAGTTTTTACATTAAAACATTTTAAAATTATTTACATTAAAACAATTTTTACATTAAAACAATTTTTTACATTAAAACAGTTTTTACGAAAAACAGTTTTTACATTAAAATAATTTTTACATTAAAACAATTTTTACATTAAAACAATTTTTTATATTAAAACAGTTTTCACATCAAAACAATTTTTAATTTTTTACATTAAAACATTTTTTACATTAAAACAATTTTTACATTAAAACAATTTTTTACATTAAAACGGTTTTTACGAAAAAAAACAGTTTTTAAACAGATTTTAATTTAAAACAGTTTTTTTTAACTATTTAAAACAATTTTTAAAATATTCATAACAATTTTTAAAATATTCATAACAGTTTTTTTTAATTATTTAAAATAGTTTTTAAATTGTTTTTTAAAATATTAAAAGCGTTTAAGAAGTTAGCAAATTTGTTGGCAAATATTTCTCACCCATATAGCAAAGCAAAATTTGTCAATATGTTATGCATAAGAGGTATTATACATTGACAAATAGCTTATAGGCAAATTTTGTTATCAAACACATCAAATTATAGATTAATATCATATTTATCAATTTATTTGTCATTTATTATGATAAATAAATCGTTCATTTGCCATGATAAATAAATCGTTCATTTACCATTTGCCATGGCAATTTATTTGGCCTTATTCAACTCAGATTCGTTCTTCTCCAATTTAGACTCCAGAAAAGATCTGACCCCAACTCAGATATTGTCTATGCCTTAGAATCGTCCGACATGGTTGTCTTTAGGCTTCAGCTGATGATACACACTGACGGAGCGGAGGATTCGACCATAGAAGTGGGATAGGCTCATTCGGTGGAATAATCAGGAATGAAGATGGTGATTGGATTGTTGGGTTCACTGGGAAGGGCACCGGGAGCCCTCTTCGCGCGAAATTGGAAGGAATATTTCATGGCTTAAATTTAGCTCTCAAAAGAAAATGGAAGAGGATCTGTTTAAAAAATGACTGCCTTGAAGCCATCAACGTTATCAAACAGGAGAATACCATCAACCACCCATTGGCCAATATCATTGAAGATTACAAGACACTTGTTAGTGACCTTGAGGTTAACATAGTGCATATCCCAAGAGCAAGTAATTTCATGGCAGACTGTATGGTGAAGGTTGCTAGAGAAGCGGATAGTGTGTACAAGGAATACGAGGTGGCACTAGATGAGCTGATGAAGTTGGTAGACGCTGAGTTGGAAGAGGAAGGATTTTCCTTTGGCTAGGTTTTTCTGTTTCTGCTTTTGTTGTTCTTTCCTGTTTTCACCAAAAAAAAAAAAAAAAAGCTGATGATGCTAGCTCATTATTTCCCGTTCTACCAAAAAAAAAAAGCTGATGATGCTAGCTCATTATTGACGTAAGGATGTTGTCAAATCAGCTGGAGGTTTCATTGAACTTGACACCCATCACAGATTTGTAGGAGTTTTAGGACTAAAGAACGTCTTGTCTTCCTATACTTCAAATACTAAACACTCTACTTTATAAGGACACACTATTAATAGTACTTCGGCTTAGTAATGCTCAAATTGGCAATATGAGTTGGTTGAGGCGGTGAACGTCATGTACCACCACAATTGGAAAAGTCAAGGAGGAATTAATAACACAAAATCATGAATGGAAAATATAGTGTATATTGTGGAGATAGAGATAAATAGACATTAATAGGTAGAGGTGTGCAGAAAAATCGATCAAATCGACAAAATCGAATTGGATCAAAAAATTTCGGGCCGGGTTTTCTTAACGATCGGTTCGGTTTGGTTTGATCAGACATAAAATCGAGGATGTCGGTTCGATTTTCGGTTTTGGCATTAAAATTTCGGTTTGAACCGAACCGAACCGATTCATATTTGTCTAGTTTTATAATTATTTTTATATGATATAACTATAACACACACGAACACCGTTTGACACGCACGGTTGGACACACTCATTTTATTAACACACACACACTTCATTTCTAAACTCAAAAAACCCTAGCAGTCGCATTTCATTTCTCTCCAACCTCTCTCTTCTCTCACGGTTTCCATTATCAACCAACCACAAGCTTTTCTACCTCAACCAACTGTGGTCCTCTCTCTTCTCTCACGGTTCAGTGTGATTCGATGTCCGCCGTCCGGTTGGTAACATCTTTGGACCCTTTCCAAGTTCTTTGCTTAGGTTTTGATATCAACCGCGGTCCTCTCTCTTCTCTCACAGTTCGTTCTTTTTTAAAGATCTTTAGACACTTGTTGAATTTTTTTAGTTTGCTGTGATTGTTCAGATCTTTATTTTGAGCCCTGAATTTTTTAGTTTGATTTATTATTTACATAATAAATAACCTGTAATATATAAAACTAAAAATCATTAAGGTTTGAGTATAAGTTCAAAAGTTTAGTTCTGGGTTTTCTGAAAATGAAGTTGTTGTGTTTAGTTGAAGTTGCTGTGTTGAAAATTGTTGTGTTGAAATTGCTCTGTTGAAAGTTACTGTTTTTTTTTTTTTAGATTAAATGTTATATTAAATGTTGGATCTAAATACACTCTAATTTTTTTTTTATTTCACTCTTAACACAATGATATTTTTCTATTTTATTGTTTTGTTTTTCAGAGTTATTGGGATGCCAAGACAAAGAAAAAGACATTGAAGGTTGATGTTTGGATTGGATGCTTGTTTTAGGATGCTTGGGACTTTTTGAGACATTTACATTTTACATTTGGAATGTAATTTATTTAGACTTTGGAACTTTTTGATTTAGACTGGTTATGACTTTGGGAATGCAATTTTGATTTGGACTTATTTATATTTTGAAACTTTTTGGGTTGTTTTTATTTATGACAGAATTATACTGCATATAAATAGCATATGAAAGGGAGCATATAAAGAGGAACAACATATACTGGAAAAAAACAGCACATAGACTATATTGATGGAAGTCTCATCAGCCCCTAAATCAATAAATTTTGTAGTGGAGTACATGTTATATATGATATAGTGAAAAAAAAACATATACTGCAAAATATTTTGAAATAAACAGTACTGGAAAGTAAACGTGCGTATTCTAAAATTTCAATGTAAAAGGAAAAATGTAACCTATAAATGTAAAAAAAATATATATATATATATATATATATATTTTATTAAAAAAATAAAAAAACCGAACCGGCTTGTATTAAACTGACCCTGTCAAAAATCGATGGATAAACCGAACCGGCCCTGTCAAAAACCGACCCGTTTCGGTTCGGTTCGGTTCTTTAAATCCAAAAACCGAAAAGGTCGGTTCGGCTCAAAAAATTCGGTTAAAACCGAACCGACCGAACCGTGCACACCCCTAGATATAGGGAGACATAATTAGGATTATTATTTTAGTTCATCACATATTACTAAACTTTTTAAACAACTTTACGTGTTGAAAATGGTGATTTTATCTATCTTTAGTGAAAAAATCATTTACAAAAAAAAAAATCGTTAAAAATTTTCATCCAGAAGTGGGTGCAATGTGAACCTAATACAGACTTGTACTTTCAACCATTATCATTTTTTATGATCATCTTACCTACTTTTAAATAAAAAAATTCATGATTTTTTTTATGATCTTCTAACTATGGAGATTATATCCATAAATTTTTGTTGAAAATTTATGTTTTTACTATTTACAAAATGGTTTGCACGACAGGTTCGCCGAGGAGTTTGACTATATATATAATAATGCTCTTGTGCGGATTAGTCCGCATTTTAAGAATGCGGACCGAACATCTGTCACCTGACGGTGAACCCAGAAAAGAGAGAGAGTGTGCCTATAATTTAGGCGATAATTTCTAGGCGCACCGTCAGGCGACACATGTCTGGTCCACATTCTTAAAATACGGACTAATCCTCCGTACAACAGCATTATAATATATATATATATATATATATATATATATATATATATATATATATATATATATATATATATATAAAATTCAATTAAAATGAATACTTTCTTTTAAAAAAAAATTGTATATAAACCTTAGCGGATGAAAATGACAATTGGAATGGCCTTTGATTCCATAATAATACAATATATTGTGCGGAGATAATATGCCAATCTTGTACCATATGTTTTTACAAGAAAAAAGGACAATTTTATACTCTCTCTCTTAATAGGTTCAAAAGTGTAGTGGAAAAACTTGTCTGAGCCCGGGTTCGAACCGGGGACCTTTAGTGTGTGAGACTAACGTGATAACCAACTACACCACCCAGACAATGTTGATGCTTACTTCATTAATTTGCTAATTTATAAAATTGTTTGAGGAACCGTTTCTGCAAATTGCAAAAATCACACCAAGGAACTGATACAAATTGGTTGGCATACCATGAATTGTGTGACCATAATTTTGTAAGGTGAGTTTAGTTGTTTGCCAAAATTTGTGTACAATTCAATAATATTTAATGGCAGAGCTGTGATTTATTTTAAGGGTGTGAAAAATTCGAAGAAAATAATTCACTTGTTTATATAATTCATTAGCCTTCTTGGACATGTTTTTAAATTCAAATATTAAAAATATGTATTAAGGGAGGAGACTATAAATTAAAAATTAGCAATCATAAGCAAACATAGTGATGATACCTTAAAAATACAAAAGCGTGATTTAAATGCATAAACTAAACACTACGAGTCTTTGACAAATTAAAATTTCAAAATTCAATGCATAAAATTGGGTGAGGGCTCCAGTCAACACTGAAAATCACGTGATTATAATTGTAGACTTTGTAGCTTTGACAAAACTAGATGAATATATCATCACATCAACAATCAAGTCTTTGGCTAATGATATAATGCAGTTATTGGAATAGTTTTAGGTTGGACTGAGTTTGATTCTCAATTTCATTATTAGCATTGTCAAAATAATGTTTGATCAGCGAAAGTCATAAATCATGAACGTGAATTAATCAAGGTGCGTTTAAAGCAAATTCGAACATCACATGACATGATATTAAAAAAAAATCAACACACCAACATTGCATACACGTATAATAAAAAGAAAGAAAGAGAGTGGGGGAAGAGGCATGATATCCACTTAACTTAGCCTAAGAATAACAAGCTTGATATCAATGGGATATCAAAACTCATTGACTCATTGATACTTCAAATATATTTTGATAAAAAAAATGAAAGAACAAACACCAAAAATATAAAACACGATTAAAATAAAATTATTAAGGCCCCTTTGATTGTCTCAAAATTATAAATTGGTTCATTATTAAATTGATCCATTTACAAATTGACTCATTTATTATGTTTGATTTCATTAATGAAATGATTCATGGATTATTCCATTTTAGCTCATGTGTAAAATATGAAATTAGATCATTTTACAAAAAAAATGTGAAATGCATGCAATTGAAATATGAGTCACATAAAATACATGTTCCTCTCTCTCTTTCTCTCCTCCCCTCTCTTAATTTGTCTTTATCTTTTTTCCTTATAAAACTTTATTGTCATTTTCAAATTACCAAACATTGCGTAAAATTGAATTTAAATTCTTTTCAAATCCACTCATTTATAATCCATGAATTCACAATGAAACAATTTACATAATCAACTAATTTGTGCAACCAAATAAAACCTAAATAATGGACTCAAAATCATTCCGAAAGCCATATAAAATCTCCTTAAATTTGTCAAACTTACTACCACGACCTTACTAGTGACACCTCACGGGTGGTGCGTTTGTGGTGGCAATAGTTATAGTGACAGTGTTCGTGAAAAATTAAAGATAAAACAAGCTTTATTTTTTATACTTGAATGCGTTTTTAATGCTTACAAAAATTTCATAAAAAAATCTAAAATAGAAATGTAGATGAAAATTAAAAAAATGATTAATATAAAATAATTTTTCACAACTAAACAAACCTAAAAACATATAGAAATTATGCTCAAAAGATATCCATAACAAACTTAAAATCACCTCTGATCTCTTAGGATCTGTTTATTTGTCAGGAAAGTTTAGTGAAAAAATTATTCCCGAAAAAAGTGAGGTGAAATAAAGTAAATAAAAAGGAAAGTTGCTTTCTTATATGTGTTTGGTTACCATGAGAAAAGCTACAAGAAAATTATAAATAAATAAAATAAAAAATTATGTACATACACACATATATAATTATAATTTAACAGTAAATAATCTCTTATTTCAGTTAACAAAAGGTATCATTTATATTATAAACATTTATTCAAACCAAACATTACTAAATATGAAATAAAGATTATCAATATTTAATTCCTAAAAATATTGATAAATAGCATGGTGTTGTGAAAAGTTATTGGCAAATATTTTAGTAGTAGTCGTAACAACAAAAGTAAAAATAAAAGTAATAAAAAATAATAGTAATAAGTATTTACATGGTAATACATCAAGTTTTCATGAACTTTTCTACAAAATCATAGGTCTTTGGTAGGACGAATTTTGTGGAAAAAAATTTCCTATAGGAAAATTCGAGAACCATTTTTTCACAACTCTCCTGCAAACCAATGGCAACAAAAAATGCAAGAAAGTTATTTCCTTCCTTTTTCCTTTCCTTTCCTGACAAGTAAACACACATTGTAAAATAAATATTACTCTATAACAATTATATCCCTAGGGCTGTAAACGGATATTCGAAAATCCGCATCCGTTCGATATCCGAATCCGAATTTGCGGATATTTATCCGAAAATATGGAAACGGATACGAATATGGATACTCTATAAAAATATCCGAGAAAACGGATACGGATACGGATAGTACTAGTATCCGACACGGATAATCCGTATCCGATGTGGAGTATCCATTTTATCGGATATCCGTTTTACCGGATATCCGTATCCGTCAAACATATGTTTAAAATATTACTAATAATATTAGTATTAGTATTACTAATAAAATAATATTAAAAAAACTTAATAGTTTATTCCCTAAAACAAAATAAACATATACTCCGCTCAAAACCAAAAAAAGCCCTAAAGTTATTATTTTATTGGGTATGTTATAAAATGTCATGTATTATTATTTTATTGGGTATATTATCATGAAGTTATACTAAAGTTACAATACACCCTATCACACACAGCATACACACACTTAAGAACATATACTCCACTCAAAACAAAAAAATACTAACTTCATTTCATTTCTCTTTTGTACAAAACAAGAGAAAAGAAACCCTCATGTGGTTGTTCATTAATTTCCTTAATTATAAATAATTGTAAGAGAGAAACAGAAAAGAATATAAGAGAGAAACATAATAGAATGTAAAAGAGAAACATAAAAGTAAAGAGATGGTTTTGATTGTGATGAGAACTGAAGTTAACAACATGTATATTATATACAAAATAAAAATATATACTTATTAAAATAAAAATATCAGTATGTTTTGAAAACAAAAGGTCCATGAGGTTATCATTCTCAATAAATTTGATTTAATCTAAAAGGTGCATATTTATTTCTACTGTCATGGAATGCGAATGTTATCTTTCTTTGAATTGCTTTAAGCTTATATGGATGACTTTAACCATATTATCATTATGGATTGATACTATTATTATGGAATCTATAATTGTTAATGTTAGGAGGTAGTAATTTTGTTATATATTTATTTGGATTGGATTGGATATTTTAATAGTTAGTTTTTGCGATGGCTAAATAATGTAAACGGATACGGATATTATCCGAATCCGAGGTATCCGGGCGGATTCGGATATGGATAGTTGTTTTAACTATCCGGGCGGATACGGATACGGATATGGATAGTACATTCAGATAGCGGATACGGATATAGAAAACATGGTATCCGATCCGTATCCGTCCGTTTACCACCCCTATATCTTCCCAAATGTAAGGAAATTAGAGTGAGATTATTTTTCTAAATGCAGGTACGGTTTTTTTATTAGAGAAGATAAAATTGGAAAGAAGGTATTTTTTTCATGAAATTTTGGATAAACTCAAATAACAAATAAATTATAGTTTTAACGAAAGTTTGCACCCCTTTGTATATAAGTTCCTATTTCTATATTTTTTTGCATAGAAGAGTTAGTTTGAAATACCATTTTATTACATGAGGTTGAGTAAAAAAATCTATTTAATAGGAGCTCACGTAATATAGCTCCACGCCAAATAATATTTGACGCTTACACTTACAAATTAAAAAAACAAATGCTTAAATCCCCCAAACATAAAACATACGTTTGTTACATTAACCTAAATGGTCATGTTAAAGGCATTCCCGTTTTCTTTTATCTCCATCACCACAAGCCAAAAAAAAATATGAATTATGGCACCCACACAACTTATTTAATTTTATAAAAAACCCACAAGTATTCTTAAATTTTAATTTTCAACACCTAATAAAAAAATTTAAAATTTATTTTAAACCCACAACATTTACCCTAATCCAACCACCACAACTACCCCATACCCACGGGCAGATGGACATAGGGCTCGGGGGGGGGGGGGGGGGGGGCCTTGTTCAATTTAACATATATATATATAGGGTTTTGGTAAAACTTCAAGGTATACCTCTAATTATTTACAAAACTGAGAGTGTAAAAAAAAATAGGAATTAATTAAAATAATAAACATAAAAACAAGGTCTGTTATCTATTTGTAGTTATAGTTGTTTGCGAATTATAAAACTATAATTTGTAGTTGTAGTTATTTGTGCATAAAAATAATAAACATAAAAACAAGGTATGCTATAATTTGTAGTTGTTTGTGTATTATAAAGCTATAATTTGTATAAAACTTGAAACAATCCCCCAAAAAAATCGCCTCGGGGGGCGGTACCACTCAAAACTTTTTCCCTGGTTGAACAAAAATCCTGGATCCACCATTGCCTGTACCCAAAACCTAACCCTAACGCACAACTTCCACCCCACCAAAACCACGATCCCTCCCTCCTTTTTTGAAAACAACAAACCTCCTTTTTTAAAAACAACAAACCTCGACCACCACCACCACGAAAATCGACACCCCCTCTAAGAAAATTGTTGTTTATTAAATAACCATAATTATCAACAACTTTATTTTCAATTTTTGACCTAAAATAAACACAAAATGATTATTAGAAGCCCCAAAATAAACTCGATATCATAAAAAATGTTAAAAATCTCTGTCCAGGTCTTTTGGTGATAGATTGTCGAAAACGATGACAGTATTTGGGGATAGATTGTCAAAGGTGCAATGCAACATTCAGTTATGCATCACTGACGATGCATTTGTTGATGAATTAAAAAGGTTGTAGTGCATATTCGGTGATGAATCACCAATTTTTTTCATTGTTTTTGATAATATATGACCGAATTACTCGAGCGATTTTTTTTTACTTTGTTACGAATTTGTGTCTGACTGGGAGTTTTAGTTTTATTTTACATTCGTTTTATGGAAAAATCTTATTAAAAGTTATTAAAGAAATAAAAATTTAGGGTTCTAGAAAATATTTAGTTTGGGATTACAATATCGTTGTGTTTGGTGGGGTGGTTACAAACTAGGTGGGTGGTCTTGCGACGATGGAGGGGGTGGTGGTGATATTTTTAAGTTAAGATTAGGGTTGATTATATATTAGAGAGAGAAGAAGAATTTTAGTGAGGGGAAAAAGAAGGAAAAATGAGTTGAAGTGAAAATATAGGTTTTAATACTTTTGACCATATGGGTGACAACTTATGTGGTAGGGGTGGAGATAATTTTTCCCAACTTATGTGCTGTTTTTGGTATGTGGATGTGGAGACTAAAATGGGGGTACCTTTAACATGACCCTTATATGAATTCACAATCATGACTAATCATTTTTCATGACAAATCTTCATTTTCTTTAGAGTTAAATTACGAAAATCCTATCAGAAACACATTAACTCCTTTTCTTACAAGAAATCTCATACTTTTCTACATCTCTCAAATCAAAATATGACCGAGGTACAAAATACCTTAAAAACATGTTTCCTTGAAAAAATAATTGAATTTAATCCACAATCAATTCAAAATAGTGGATTCAATATTTTAAAACACAACATATATCAATTTCAAATTATATGTAAAACATAATCCTATAACAATAAAAAAATCTTCCCCATTGAAAAATATATTTTATCCAATATCACTCATTTTCATATATTAAAAAAATATATAACTAAACTTGGAACATGGAATTTTGTTGAAGTATTATGTTAAAATTCTTATCCCACATAGAAAGAATGTGAAAAATGGGTGTAGTATATTATAACTCATTTTAACTTAAAGGCTTGGGGCCCTTGGGGTATCCCAACTCTTTGAAGGATGGAGGACTTACATAGGCTTGTGTTGACTTCAAAGCCTACATGTGCGCGTGCGTGCCGTCGCTGCCTACCTGACCTGACCCGACTCGACTCGTGCACGTGAGTCGTCGGCCTTGGGCTGTGGACTTTAACTTGGTCAAAGTATAAACTTTTTGGACCAATTTTATTGGGCTGATTATTTATTTTTATGTCCATTTTTTAGAAACATGCTGATTTTCTATGCAAGAATTATATTCTTAACAATATGGAAAACACATTATATAATGTTTATAGCCCTCTTAAAACAACTAAAGAAGTGTGGGAGTCTTTGGACTAAAAATACAAAACGAAAGATGCCTGAATGAAAAAATTCATTGTCAGTAGATTCTTGAATTTTAAAATATTTGATTCAGAGAGTGTCATTAATCAAATGCAAGAGCTCCAATTGACTTATCATGAATTTTTTTCTAAAAAAATAGAATTAAGTGAATCGTTCCAAGTGGATACAATGATTAAAAAATTATCACCATCTTGGAAAGACTTAAAGAATTATTTAAAACATAAACATAAAGAAATGGGCCATATGGACTTGATTGTGAGATTAAGGATTAAAGAGGATAGTTGTGTATCCGAGAAGAAAACTGAAAATCCTATGGAATCCAAAGAATATGTTGTGGAAGAAGGGAAAAGTAGCCATAATAAGAAAAGAAAATTCCTGAACTAAGGTGGTCAATTCAAAGGGCTTAAATGTGGAAACTTTAAAAAGTTTGATAGGAAATTCTTTATGTATGACAATTCGGGACATTGTGCTGAAGATTTCTGTAACTGAAAAAATCAAGGGAATAAGAAACATAAACCAACACAAACCAATGTCATTAAAGTTGAGAACCTTTATGATGATATTAATGATTTTAGAGTTTCGACCGTATTTTTGGTGAGAAACACTAGGGAATGGTAAGTGGACACGGAGCCACTTGTCACATATGTTCCGACAAAAATATGTTTACTTCCTACCACCACTCTGATAACAAGGAGTAACTTTTCATGGAAAATTCTTCTAATTCTAAGGTTGAAGGGAAAGGAAAAGTTATACCCAAGATGCCTTCGTGAAATGAACTTACTCTCAACGACGTGCTTTATTTCCCATACATTCGCAAGAACTTGGTTTCGGGATCATTGCTCAATAAGAAGGGATTTAAACTTGTATTTGAATCTGAAAAAATTTTACTCACCAAGAGTGGTGAGTATGCGGGGAAAGGATATTTGAGCGATGGGCTCTTCAAACTCAATGTAATGACTATAATGCCTACTAATAATAAGAAGAACATATTTTTTACTTATTTTCTTGAGTCTTGTAATGTATGGCATGTTAGATTAGGTCGTGTTAATTATGATATTATTTTTTGTTTAATTAATTTAGACTTAGTATCAAAATTTAGTATTTACTCAAATCATAAGTTTAAAACGTATGTGGAACCGAAATTAACTAAAACTCCTTTTAAAATGGTTGAAATAAGTACAAACCCTCTTGAGTTAATTCATAATGATATATGTGATTTGAAATTTGTACAAACAAGAGGTGAAAAAAATATTTTATTATTTTTATTGATGATTACACAAGATATTATTATGTGTATTTGAGATTTTTTGTACATTATAAAACAGAAGTTGAGAATCAACTTAACAAAAAGATTAAAATAGTTAGGAGTGATAGAGGAGGTGAATATGATTCCCCTCTGAATAATTTTGTTTAAAACATGGAATTATTCATCAAATTACCACTCCTTACTCACCTCAATCTAATGGTATTGTGAAATGCAAAAACTAAACTTTAAAAGAGATGATGAATACTATCTTGATAAGTTTGGATTTACCTCAGAACTTGTGAGGGGAAGCTTTTCTTTTTACAAATTACTTTCTTAATAAAATGCCTCATAAAAAAATACATAAGACACCGTAGGAATTGTGAAAATGTTGAATACCTTCTTACAAATACCTCAAAGTGTGGGGGTGTCTTGCAAAGGTGGTGGTTTCTAATCCTAAAAGGATTAAAATATGACCAAAAATCATTGATTGCACTTTCATTGGTTATGAAATTAATAGTAGTGCATATCGATTTCTTGTACATAAACATGGGATTCCTGATATACACATTAATACTATCATTGAATCTAGAACAACATATTTCTTTGAAAATATATTTCCTAATAAAAAGTGGTTGATTCAATTTCTTATAAAAGAACTTAATACATTACATCTAGTAATCACCAAGATAATGTAGAAAATTAATTTATTGAGAAAGATGATTACCTCTAACCTAGACATGACAACGGGACAAAGACTTCAAAGTCATTTTGTCCAGGTTTTATAAGTTATGTGTTAGAAAGTGAGCCTAGTAACTTCGCAGAATCCATGTAAACTCTAGAATCCCCTTTCTAGAAATAGGCTATCAATAGCAAAATAGAATCCATCATGCAAAATCATACATACGAATTGGATAACCTTCTACTAGGAAGTAAACCGCTAGGATGCAAGTGGATATTCAGGAGAAAATTGAAAGTTGATGGATCAATTGAAAAATACAAAGATAGACTTGTAGCTAAAGGCAATAGGCAAAAAGAATGATTAGATTATTTTGATACTTACTCACCTGTTATGAGAATAACATCCATTCAAATGTTAATAGCTATTGCAGCACTACATAATCTTAAGATACATCAAATGGATATAAAAATTGCCTTCTTAATTGCCAGTTAAAAGAAGAGATATATATGGAAAAACCAGAAAGGTTTAAACTTTCAAGAAAAGAAAAGAAAGTATGTAGGCTTATTAAATCCCTTAATGGATTAAAACAAGCACTTAAATAATAACGTGAGAAATTTGACAATGTAATGATGTCAAATGGATTTAAAATAAATGAGTGTGATAAATGCAATTACATTTAAAACACTAAAGTGGTTATGTCATTGTTTATCTCTATGTAGATGATATGATTATTATTAGAAGTTATAAAGATATCAATAAATCTACTTCGAGTATCTTGTCCAATAAATTTCATATGAAAGATATGGGTATTGCTGATGTTATATTAGGAATTAAAATTTCTAAAACATTGGATGATCTTATTTTATCTCAATCTCATTATATTGTTTGATAACATTAGTGATAGCATTGCTAAAATACCCATTAGCCCAAATGTTCATTTATATAAAAATACTTGATATGGTATATCTCAATTGGAATAATCTCGTATCATAGGTAGTTTAATGTATGCCATGAACTGCACTAGGCCAAATATTGCTTACTCAGTTAGAAAATGAGTAGGTATACACGTAATTCAGGTGAAGACCACTGGAAAGCCATAATAAGGGTTCTTGGATATCTAAGATATACCCTTAATAACATACTGCACTACACTATATATCCAACTACACTTGAAGGATATTGTGATGCTAATTGGATATCTAGTTCAAAGGATTCTAAATCCATGAGTGAATATGCATTTACACTTGGTAGTGCCATTGTCTTCGAAATCCTCAAAATAGACTTGTATTTCTAGGTCCACTATGGAATAAAAATCTATAGCTTTAGATAAAGATGGAGAAGAAGCATAATGGTTTCAAAACTTTTTAGACGATATTCTAAACTAGCCCAAACTGATGCCTGCAATTTTCATACATTGTGATAGTCATTAGCAATTAGCAGAGCATAGAATCATATGTATAATGGTAAGTCTCAACATATACATACCATTAAACAATTTCCCTCTAATTGAATTTTTCCATTGATTATTATTGATGCACAACAATTATATTAAGTTTAAGGACAATATAACGGATCTATTAACCACAGGGTTGAATAGAGATAAAGTGTGTAATTTATTGAGGGGAATGGGATTAAAGCCTAGAAAATAAATAGTTGACTTGATGGCAACCCTACCTAGATGACTGGATATCCCAAGATCTAGGTTCGAAGCGATAATCGAATCTTGATTGACTCTTTAAAGAGAGCACTGATGAGTTTCAAACTTATACCTATTCTTATTATAATATAAGTGCTATCTACAAAGTAAGTAATGACAAGCTTAGCTTTTAAAGACTCTTATATCTTGAAAATTCAGGTGGAAATATAGTAGGATATTCTTAGTGGGAAGTCACCTATGTGAGTGTGAGGGGGCCGCTTCTATGGGAATTTTGATAGGCTGAAATTCTCTAAAGAACTCATGAAATCTGGAATTGTTCAGTGCAAAAATGAACACAATCAAAAGAACCAACTTTGTTTGAATAATTAATGTGTAAAGTATATTAACTTTATTTACACAAAACACGAATAATTCAAGACATTGCATTCACTGATCAGTAAGTAAATTCTATAGTCTCTCACTAGGGAAGATTTAAGGCCAAAAGTTATCTCTCCCGATCAAGAATTTTTCTATAGAACTATATTAGTGTCCACATAGACTTTTATGTTGATCCAACCAATTTCATTCATGTAGGGTATATATTGGAATTTATGGTATTTAATAGAGTTAATAAAATCAGATTTTGGTAAATTTTAGGGTCAATTTAATATGGGATTCATACATCTTTCGAGACTTTTCAAAGTGGTAATGCGTTCTCCACCGCGAGGAGTATAATATGGTATACTCATATGTGTAAAACCATAAATTAATGAATGATAAATTATAGTTCAATGTACCCACTTGGAATATGAAATTTGGTTGAAGTGTTATGTTAAAGCTCTTGTCCCACATAGAAAGAATGTGAAAAATGGGTGTAATATATTATAATCCATTTTGTCTTAAAGGTATGGTGACCTTGGGGTATCCCAACTCTTTGAAGGAGGGAGGACTTACATGGGCTTCTGTTGACTTCTAAGCCCACGTGCCTGCGTGTCGCCTCCCACTCAACCCGATACCGTCCGACTCAGTTCGGATCGTGCTCATGGGCCTTGGTCTTTGGGATTTGGACTTTAACTTGGCCAAAGTATAAAGTTTTGGGGCCAATTTTATTTGCCCTTTTATTTATTTTTGAGTACATTCTTGGCCCAAATTTTTATTTCCCCTTTTATTACTAGTTGACTGTTCTAATATTTCATTTTTTTCTTTTCATTATTTTATACCAACAGTTGTGACTGATGGGATAGTTTCCAACCATTTTTAATCACCACTTATTTAGTGTAAAGAAGTGGTTTGGTCATTCATTTTTAGTGTGTTCTTGAGACAAAAAATGTCTTAAGTCGATCATGTTTTAGTCCATATAGAAAAGAGAGTTTCTCATTGTTGGTTCACTAGTGACTTGTAATTTGAAGTGTTTCTATTTCAAGTGAGATTGTTATATCCTGAGAGATGATTTTCTCTAAGTCCGTGAAGCACCAGTGAGGGGCAAATCTCATCTAAAAGACAGAGGTTCAACACTTGCCTCAATAAAAAATTCTACATTTATTGTCATTGTAACTTTGTATATGTTAAATTCATATTATTGTTTACGTATTAATTAATGTTTATATATTATGTAAAATAATAAAAAAATAATTTTGGATAATAAAAACTACATGTTAGGCATCAAAATTGCACATATTTGTAAATTGTGCTTCATTCTCACAAGAACAAGACCCATAAAAATGTTCTACAAGGATAGGTGGCAATCTAGGGAAACCTTGAGCAATATACATCACGAGATCTATATATGCAATACTATACTGGTTGAATATTTCTTCACTTTTAAATAATCGAGGCATGTAACAATCATAAAGTTCAAAGTGTAAATCAATAGGAGAAAATAAATAAATAATTGTTTTCATAATAAAATGCTCTTTTCCCCGAAGAAACAAAACACAACAT
This sequence comes from Sambucus nigra, assembly GCA_949130495.1. Lineage (NCBI taxonomy): Eukaryota > Viridiplantae > Streptophyta > Magnoliopsida > Dipsacales > Adoxaceae > Sambucus > Sambucus nigra. The sequence continues at coordinate 504,150,052 of OX422211.1, read as the reverse complement.
TGCAAGAGTAGGTATAACATATACTATGAACTTTTAATCAAAGATAAATAGAAAATATCAGTCCATAATAAATATAAATATGTCATTCCAAAGAAAATAACATCCTTCTCTTGATAATAAAAAAAACATCTCAATAGTCAAGGTATGTTTACTATAAACTTGATAATATATTAATAGTATACCAATAAAATTCATCATTATGACATAAGCTATAATTGAAAATTGAAGAGTCATGGCCACTAAATTAAACATGCTTCAAACAAAATTATGTCGTAATGTTTTTACCGACATTATTGCAAACGTATATATACAAAAGTACACCCATAAAATAACAAAAGTACATGAGTGAAAAATAAAAGTACATGCATGAATAATAAACTACACACATGATCCATCAAATTATACACAAAAATCCAACAAAATTACACAACATCCGACTATAATCACACCATTACCATATTATATGCGCAGAATAAAACCTCCAAAAAATTACTTAAACAATAAGTACATGCACATGTGAAATCAATCCATGCATAAGTTAAAAAAGTTACATACATCATTAAAAAAATTATTGTTCACACAAATATAATATTTGAATACACGTAAATTAAAAAAAGCATACATATATAAGAACTAGTTACAGGCATCTATCATCTAAAAGACAGTTTTCACGTGTTTAAAAATACTAAAAACAAACTCCCCCCCCCCCCCCCTCTCTCTCTCTCTCTAGCTAGCTACTATTGTCATCATTGCACGCCAATATAACACAATACGCATACAAATTTGTCTGCAGTTTAAAAATTACACACAACTTATACGTTTAATTTTATAAAAAGGCCACATAAGTTCAAAATATGAAATTTTTTCATAAAATGTATGAACTTTTACTATAAATAACTCATAACCGTCAAACATTTCTCCACAACACAAAATTTCACTCAATAACACATTTAGATTCGTAAAACATTCCCATATATTCATGAAATTACATGTCATCAAAATACATAACGTCAATTCTATGTCATCCACATAGAATTGAGCAACCAAGATATCACCACACTCTCTCCTCATAAACAACATCTTATCCACTCCCCATATCTTGAAGCCATGATCTAACAAATAAGAAATTAGCCTCTTGTACCAAGCATGGGGTGCTTGCTTTAAACCAATAAGGGTTTTCTTAAAATAAAATACGTGTCCCAGGTGCTTTGGGTCTTTGAACCCCTTTGGTTGTTCCACGTAAACTTCCTCCTATAGAATGTCATTAAAGAAGTCACTCTTAACAACCATTTGATTTAACCTTAAGTTTATATGACATGTTATGGAGAGTAGTAAGCAGACGAACTTAATCCTAACAATATGAGCCAATGTCTCGTCAAAGTCTATACCCTCAATCCATATGTAGCCTTGATCAACCAACCTAGCCTTATTACGAACTATAATACTATTCTCATCCATTTATCCTTATAAATCCACTTGGTACCAATCATATTTGTCTCACTAAGCCTAGGGATTACCTCCCAGATATAATTCTTACTAAACTGCAGCAACTCATCTTATATAGCGGATATCTAATGCTCATCCTTAAGTGCTTCTTTTACATTCTTGGGCTGGACAAAGGTGGTGTAGAAAAAGTATCTAACCACATTTTGAAGTTGAGAATGAATCTTAACACCTATTGTGGGATCACTAAAAATAGAGGAAGGGTAATGACTCTTTCAAACCCAAGAGGGTGGATCATCTAAATCAAGCGTAAGGTCAACCAGGGTCGTTTGAAGAATAATGGAATCATCACTAGGGGTGCATCATTCTCACACTAGAGGTCAGGGTTAACAAATGTTGGCAGCTCGTCATCTCTAATCGTGATTTTTATTAACTCTATAACCTTAGAGCTTATAAGGTTAAACACCCTCTAAGCCCTACTTGATGATGAATAACCTAAAAATATCCCCTCATCGCTCTGTGAGTCGAACTTTCCTAAGTGATCTTTATCTTTCAAAGTGTCGAAAGGACTCCTAAAGATGCATAAATACGATAGGTTGGGTTTTTTTCCTCTCCAAAACTCATAAGGCACGTGTAACGTGTGTGGTCAAAGATATACCCTATTCACAAGCATGTTGTGTTAATTGCCTCTGCCCAAAACTATCCAGGCATGTTTCTCACAAGAAGCATGGACCTAGCAAACTCTTGAATTTTCTAGTTCTTACTCTCAATATTCCCATTTTATTGAGGAGTACGAACAACTAAAATATTGTGTTTGAATCCCACTCCATCACAATAGATATCCATTCCATCTTTTTAAATTTAGTGTCGTTGTCACTACGCATCTAATTAATAGTGACACTGTGCTGGTATTGTAGGACATAACACTTGGTTATTAGGAACTTAACCGTGTTAGACTTTTCTTTGAGAAACCTCGCAATAGAATATCTCAAAAAAGTCATCAACCATGGCGAGAATGTATGTCTTATCACCAATGATTTTCGTACATATAGGAACCATAAGATCCATGTGTATCAAATCCACCACAGCGATAATGGTATTCAACATCCGATGGGGTCTTCAAATTTTTTTCCCTTATTGGCAAGGACCCCAAACCGAGGCAGTTGGTTTCCGAAGCTATGGTAAGCTATGAACTATGCCTTTCGTTACTAATCTCTCAAGATCGCTAAAGTTCACATGACCTAATTATGATGCCAAAGGTCCATAGAATTATTGAACACAATGAAAGATTTGGGAATAATCTGATAGCATTTATCGTCGGTCCTCACTCCTTATAGTAATAATTCACTGGATTGATCATATACGTTATACTCGGGCTGGTTAAACCTTATCGCAAATTTGCATCGTAAAGTTAACTTATGTTAATCAAGTTCATTTTTAACCATTCAATGTACGACACATTGTTTAGTTTAGGAAATCTCGGTATCTCAACACAACCATGTCCTAAAATACTAGACCTATGCCCTTCTCCGAAGGTGACTTTGTATTCCTTGCGACCCACAAGTTTGGTAAAATATGACTTAACACCGATCATGTGCCTAGGTCACCCACTATTAAAATACCATTGGATGTATCTTGAACCTTAAGAATAACTTTAACAATAAGGGCTTTGTCATTACGCTTAGGTACCCAAGTTAAGGTAACCTTTTATTTTCACTTATCATTGTTGGCTATAGTTTTAGTGATGATACGAAAAATCACCCACTTGTCGTTCTCATACTATCAAGTCAACTGAAAATACTTAATAAGCAGATAAAGTAAGTAAAGATAGATAAAAGACAAGATATAGAGTGGTTCGACAATTAAAAGGAGCCTATATCCACTTTGGTTCCACACTCTTATTATATGCATTGTAGTACATGTTCACAATGTCGTAATAGGCATACAATGTAGTTGAGCGAAGAGAATACATGTCTATGTTGATTTTGAGAGTGACGATGAGATGACCGTGATGCCGGTGAGTAGCCCCTAAGATGTACCGAGGGGCTTTGAGTGCTTGGAAATGCCTCCTCAAGTGTAAAAAATGAGCTCGGATACAATCTTGATCAAGTCTTATCCCTCCCAGGTCAGATGATATCGATCCCCTAATCTCGAGGTATAGACCTCTATTTATAGGAGATGTAGGTGTTGTATTGTTGTTGTGAATGGAGAGGGGATGCGGCTAGCTATGCTGAAAGGTAGGGACCGCATCATGTAACATGTGAATGAGAGGGTCCGCACCCTATAGTATATGAGGTTTCACCCTATAGTATGAAGGACTGCACCTTATAGTATGTAGGGTAGCGACCTGTATATGCAAGGCTTAGGCACATGATTATCATAGTCCTTCCGCTACAGGGGCTATATTTGCCACATCAATAAGCCCACAAGTCGTAGTGCTAAGAAATAGCGATTGGGGATGCGATTGAGTAGTCAGGTCCTCTTCTTAAGCTATCGCGATGATTAAAATGTGACGCTTCATCTTCTTGCGGCCTCTTATATAAATGGCAACTGGTCGTGGCCTTCATTACTTTTCCAATTCTCTAAGAGGATATTAAGAGAAAAACCTTGCCATTCCATCTTTTGAGTTTTTCGGCGTGTCTTGTGGTGTCTGGTGGCTGAGAAACTGGTGGTTCAAGGCTGAGCAACATCCAAATCTTCCTCTCTCATTGGCTTCCAGGTAACAAATCAAAACTTCTCCTTGACTGTTATTCTGGATTGTTCTTGTTGATTGTTCTTATTGATTTATGTTTATAAACGAATAATATGAATCCACTTTCTTTTGCTGAATTTTATTAAACAACTAATTTTGAATTGAATTACTAGTTGAGTTGCTAAATTCATGCTGAAATGAACTCATTTTACTGTTGAATTGAATCAATCTTCAATTGATGAAATAAACTGCTAAATCCACGTTAACTCCATGAATGTAACCTTGTTGACTTGTGTATGATATAATTTGTTTTAGAGTCTTATAGGTTTAAAATGTACCATTCTGTTCTTGATGTTCTTGAGTATAACCATTTAAATTCTTTGACTTTGATCTTTAGAATAGGCCATCTTTGTTGTCAAACTATTTAGGAGTTTGGTCGCGACACGTAGCATATTCTTATGTTACTTGGCTGCGGCCTCATGTCAATACTATTACAATAAATGTCCTTTTACCTTTAGGGTTTAGCCCTAGCTTTTTACAAATGAACTAAAGGACTGCGACATATTAAGACATACCTAATGTCCGCTTCCCCAAAATAATGTGCTGCGACTGTAGTTGTAATCCCTACGATTCCAAAGCCCAACACTTGTAGTTAGATGAAATTGTTGAAACTTCTATTTTGCTTCCAAACTTGTTATTTCATTACTCCTGCCGCGGCCTCTAAGAGGCTTTCTTAACCATACTGGCCGCGGCACCTAACAACGGACTTTCTGCTTTTCAGGACTTCATGCAGCCATATGAGTTGGAATCCTGACAAATTTCTGAAGTATTTCAGAATAAACATTTTGGAGTTTCTCCTCCCGAACTCCCCTTTGTGCATCCTTTAATGACATTTGGGCCTTGCATGATAAAAGATTGACCAAATTGCGTCACTTTAGGTTCTGATTCTGCGAAAAGCACTTGTAGGGAAGAGACTAACTCCGCAGACTCCACTTGTAGGAAAGAAAATTCTGAAGCAATGAAAGAAGAAACCCATTCAAGCACCAACCATTTGGACCTTAATGATGCGTCTACTGTGCCTTCTGAGGCTCGGGACGCACGTATTGGCCCATCTAAAAGAACTGAGAGACCTCTTGCAGCCTTAAATGTCCACAGCATTATGACTCAGGAGTGGGTTAATCAAGTGGATGAAGCATTTTAGTTTTTTGAGAATTTAATGTGCCCAGCACCCACTGCGGAACAAAGGCCATGCACTGCTCTTGTCGATGATGGGGTCTGCTTCCACACGTTTGTATATGTGTCGCGGATTCCTATTCCAGTCTCAATTAGGAGAATTTTTTAGATCATGAAGCTAGCCCCATCCCAACTAGATCCCATTGGTTGTAAGGAAATTCTTGCGGTCGTGGTATTATGGAAGAATAGGTTCAAGAGGGATATAACTCCTGTGGAGTTATTTGATTTTTATCACCCAAAGGAAAACTCTATGAAATTTGTGTGGTATTATTACTTTACCATCCTCAGCAATGACGAAACCCTTTATACTGGGAGGCCGCCCACTAGTGTAAAAAAATTAGAAGGGCAAATTTTTTTATATTTATGGAGAAGGGTGGAAAATCCACCCAGATGAGACTGAGAGAGAGAGAAATCCTTCAGGATACCACGGTAGTGGGGACGCCCCTCCAAGCTAGGTATATAAGGCTACAGCCTTTTGTGAACATGTCGCGTCCTCTTTTCACAACTTATATTTACCATATTCCTTTACTTTTGTACTAATATTAAACTTTATATACAGCTCTTGATAATTTGCCCCTTAGCGAGCGCCAGGAGAGTAGGATAAGAAGGGCCACGGTAGTAAGTGCTAATGATAAAAAGTTTAGCACCCTGGTGACTTCAGCCTCAATTTTTGAAGGAGGTTACATCACCAACAAATCTCTACCCAAAGTAATGGTCGCGAAAGGTATTAATCCCTTACTTTATTAATGCCGCGACATGTATTTTTAAACCTTCAAATTTTGACCTGACTTCATTTCTTCTTCAGGTGAGGAGATTGATAGGGAGCTCCTCGCAGTTCAATTGGCTGAAATGGATAAGGACGCGAATGCCTTAAACAATGTTGCTAAGTAGAAAAAGAGAGGCAAGTACCAATGTCCTGTCGTAGTCAATGTGGGCGATCGGACATCTCCTGCCGTGCCCACCATTCAGGTTGAGGAGACTACTACTAAAGAAAGGCCCGAGGGCCAATTTGATGATGATATTGGTTCTCACCTTGCAACGGTGGGCTTACTGCCTTCTGGTTCTGAGCCTCAGCATGGACGCGACACTTCCTAAACTAACACTTCAATAAATCCATCCCCTTCTCAAATAATAATGGTTGTTAATGCCAACCAAGGACCTCCCTAAAGCCGTGCTAGCGTTAGACTAGATGGCCATCCGTGGCCCCAATTACGGAGACCAGATCCTTAGTCTTCCTGGGACATAACTGCAAGGGAAGTTCACAAGATGCATAGGGTTCCTGATAATATGGACTGGGACTGCCTGGTTGATGAGGACCACGAGCAGCTTGAAGAATATGCCCTACATAGCGTGTTGAGGGTAAGTGTAAATTTGCATTTTCAATACTTTCTCCTTGCAACTCATTTTTTTCTTCTAACATTAAACTTCTTTTCAGGCCGCGAACATTGTGGTGTCCCAAAAGTTGAAGTATGAATGCCTCTACAAGCCGAAGGATGCTGCAAAAAGGGTTCATGTCGCTGACCTGGAGAATGCCAGGAATTCTTCATTTGAAGTTGGTAAAAAGTTTGCTGTCGCGGCACTTCAGGCAACTCAATTGGACCTTGATGCCGCTGTAAAGGTTAGGGATGAGGCAGAGGGAAAATTGAGAATCGTCGCAGTCTCTTTGGAAATTGAACAAGCAAAGGTTGCGGAGGCTACTAAACTTACCTTTAGCCTTGAGTCCCAATTGAAGGAGATCCAAGAAAAATTTTCCGAACAGGAGACTGATCATGCCGCGGCCATAAAGTAGCTGGAGGACTCACACTTTGTATCCCTCCAACAGGCCACGGAAGCTATTGTGGCAAACTATTAAAAATCAAGAGACTTCTTCCTCACCAATAACAAGGCATACATCCGCTGCTACCAAGATCTAAGATATAGGATGGATAAAACCTTCCCTGATGCGAAGGCCCCAATTATGTCTTGGAGTGATGGAGATGCTAATCATAGTTCTTGCATGGCTAAAATAAAGGCTACAGCAGAGGAGATGGCAAGAAAGCTGATGGAAGAGGCTGCGACTGATGATGAAGAAATTGAGACTACCGCAGAAGGAGAAGAATGAGATGTTAAAGATGAAGCTAGGTCTTAAAACTTAGGGAACTTCTCCTTTTTGTAATACACATCGGGTTGCGGCCTTTAAACACTTTATTTAAGCTGAGGCCATTTGCTTGTATTTGATTAACGTAACATTTCACAACCTTTTGCTAAGGCTGCGACCTTTAATCGAATTGCTTAATTTCTCCTTTGCTTACTTCTCTATTGTCTGGTTCTGATATATGTATTGTTGATTGCTTGAATGAGCGTGCAAAAATATTTTAATAACTGTAAATGTGAATATAAGGCCGCGACATCACTTTATGCATGGTTCCTTTAAATGGGTTGCGACCTGTTGTACCTTGCCTTAGACTTTTCAAAACCTATTGTATTTTTCCTTGACTAAGTAAATTTTCCACTCCATATTTATGGTTGTCAACCCCCAAGTCGCGGTGCCAAAGAGAAATGGCTTTTGGGGTTGCAGCTTAGCTTCCTTTTGCCTCATTTAACTTGTCACTTTACAGCCCTTTAAAAGGGTTCCTAAGAATAGGCTGCGGCTTGTTACATTTTTCCTTGACTTTTTTAATTTTTCCATCACCGTTCTAAGTCTTCATGTTGAAATATTGAGGCTACGACAGTAATGTCCACCCTTTTTCTCTTCTACATCATCTAAGTGAATGAATGGAACCCTTGATGGCTGCAGCCACATTGATAGGGCTGTAGTGCCCTTCAGGCCCTTATCAAGAAATTGATGACAGCATGCTGGGCTAAGTCCAACTTCTTTCTGTAGCTTTTCTTAGTCTCTTTAGTTAGGATCCATAGCTTCCTTTAGTCGCTTCGATTGGGTTATCATCAGCCCCCCGCCGGGCTAGGTATTATAAAGCTTCCCCAAACTATGTTTGGATATATATATATATATATATATAATGCCTTCCCAGGATACAATAGGATTATCTACGGATAATTAAGTCTTCTCCCCTTTCAAATATAGGATTATCTGTAGACAATTAAGTCTTCGGCCCCTGTGAGTTATTATCAGGCCTCCGGTGGCTAGGTATTATTAAGCTTACCTAAGATAATGTACGAGGCATTTTTAAGCCTCTCCAGGCTATTATACGGGACATTTTCAAGCCTCCCCAGGCTAATGTATGCATCCCAAAGTTGAGTGGGGACAATTTGAGCCCTTGAAGTAGATTAGTAACATATACAGAAGGATGGTTGGCCGTATGAATATAAGTATATAGACTTTCACCATGAGTGCCATTGTAAGACAAAATAAGGTTGCCAAGTTGGTATTTTTGAACCTTGGATCATTCCCAAAATAAATAATCTTACGAGATAACTGGTCATCTTTTCCTTGAAATCTGTTCAAGATGAAGGTCATTCATAAGATTTCTAAAAATGAGAAATCAAGAGATAAAACATGACTAAATCTGTTCTTCACACACACACACACACACACACACACACACACACACACACATATATATATATATATATATATATATATATATATATATATATATATATATATATATATATATATATATATATGATTCTGTTAGGACAATACAAAGTACGCCTAATATTATATATTCATGTATATATGTTAAGTTTATAAGGAAATACAATGCTTGTGTTTTAAAATTAGCACTTCAGATTTAATAGATATATAGACTAAGGTGGGGCTAAGTATGTGGGTTGTTTGGTAAAGGCTGCCTCCTCTAAGAATCTTTCAGGAAATGCTACAACATACCCTGCCTCACAAGCCTTTTAATCTCATATTTTAGCACAAAACATTTGCCAGTGCTATGCCCATGGTTCATATGAAAGCTTCAATATCTAGTTTTGTCCCTCTTATGAGGAGGGGACTTCAATTTCTCAGGCTAGTAAAGAAATTTGTCTTTTTTTGATGAGTTCCAAGGCCTCTTCAATCTCGTAAATCACTGGAGTGTAGGCTACAAAACCCTTCTCTTCTTTTTTAACTTTCCTCTTCTGACTCTTTTGGTCCAGGTCTGCGGCTCCTGTGACATTAGCTTCTTTAGTCATGGCCCCTAGGACAGTAGTTTCTTTGGCTGCGGCCACTCTGGACTAGACAATAACTTTGGGTGTTGCGGCCTCTAGCATAAGAACCCTTTGGGTTAAGAAGTTGACCCGAGTCTGGAGTAAGGTGTAACTGTCATACAAATGATTGAGGTGGTTGTACAGTTGAGCAAATCTCATTCTTCATTTATGTGCTTTGGCTGAATTCTCCATCAATTTTCTACTTTGTTAGTATTTAAAAAATATATAATCTGAGGCAAAACTAGTAGAAGTGAGTAATCACAGAATATAGGATGAACCAAATATAAATTTGGGATGCAGCGTTTGCATCACTCCATATTTTTACTGCTAAGGCCGCGACCAGTAAGGCATATATGTTCACTGTCGTTGCCCTTAAGTGGAATTCACCAAGGTTGAATTTCCGATGATTTGAAGTTGATGTAAGCCAACTGCACTAGTAGGGGCTGCAGCAAGAAGGGTAGTTAAACTACCAGACCACATCCTATCTTGGGCAGGAAGGAGCAATTCCAGAATTAGAACCCAGAAACTGAGTTTTTCACACGAAACACGGGGAGAACATACCTACTAAGGTCTATCCAGAGCAGAACAGCCTCTTGGTGCACAATAATGGTACAATCATGGTAGGAAACCCTAGGACATAGGTTGATAGAGTAGCAAACAAGAAAATAGATCTCATCAAAACAAGATTGAAATACTTCTTTTCCCATAGACGATGCCAGATTGATGATAAGAGAAATCGTCCACTTGTCGTTCTCGTACCAGCAAGTCAAGCGTAATAGGTAGATAAAGCAAGCAAAGAGACATAAAAGACACGATATAGAGTGGTTCGGCTATTAAAATGATCCTACGTCCACTTTGGTTCCACACTCTCATTATAAGAGCTATAATACATGCTTACAATGCCATAATAGGCGTACAATGTTGATGAGAGAAGATAATACATGTCTATGATGATTTCGGGAGTGCCGGTGAGATGACCGTGATGCTGGTGAGTAGACCACAAGTTGTACACAAGGGTGTCGAGTGCTTGTCAATGCATCCTAAAGTGTAAGAAATGATCTCGGATCCAATCTTGATCAAGTCTGGTGATTCGTATCGAATATTGCATTTAATTACCCTCGAACCTATGCATTTTAGCCCTCTCGGGTACCGTAATTGCTATAATTATGCTTGATAACCATACAACCTCCGTTTTATATGCTAACATGTTATTTGAGGTATTATTGAGCTTTTATAGGTGTTATGGTGCTTAGTATGAAGTTTGAGCGCGTTCTGGTTAAGTTCCGTCGTGATTCACAAGTTCGGGGGCATTTTGGTAATTTTACACTTATGAATTTTTGCCCGAAGTCTACACTGAATTTGTATCCCTTGGGCCAAGCTTCGCGTGACCATGAACGTTGCTCAAATTGAAGTTCGAATGAAGGAAACACGGAGTTTTAATCGAAAAAAATTTATAAGGAATTCATTAACATTTCAAATAATACCCACCATGTCCCTTTCTCTTTTATAACAATTCTAATAATTCCCTTTATGTCCTAAAACATTTGTTTGCATCTAATGAGAATGGCGATTTGGCCCTAGGCTCGAGTTTTGGTTTCGCCCAAAATTTGGGACTTTGGTCCAAAATTGGGGCTCGATTATTTACCACACGCGCAAATGAGTCTCTTAAGCCACTTTTATGGAGCTTGAGCTTTAACCATTTATGGCTATGGGGGTTGTGGAGCTTGGAAGTGGGTTTTTGCATTTTAATGGTGGAACACAAGTTGGTCTCGATTTTGGCTTCAGTGAATGGTCTTGGGCATATATGGAGTTGGGTTTTTGTTGGCATTTTTTGTAAATGGGTCTTGATTTGGTGTTTGCCACCATTAATGGGCATGGAGATTTTTGTCCATATTTGAACATGGGAGTGGTCCGTACAAAGTTGTGAACTGAATTGGGAGTTTCTTGCGGCGCGGGTCGACTGGCTCTCACCGACGGTCGATCGTGGTTTCCATTTTTACCGTGGGTTGGAGACAGTGGGCACCCCCCATTACACGCGGTTGACCGGTCACCACGGTCGACCGGTACTCTGTATTTTGGTCCAATTTTTGCTGTAGCTTTCTTTCTTTCTTTCTATTTTTCTTTTTTCTTTTTCTTTTGTTGGTTAATTTGGAGACTTATCTCCCTTTTTCTTTTCTTATTTCTTTTCTTTTCTTTGTTAATTCCAACTTAATATAAATAGGAGACTTGGTTTATTTTTTGTACATATCATGTAATGAATTACATTTTTAGTTCTTTTCTCTCTTAGAACCTAGGGTTAGTTTCTTTGGGGATTTTGTGGAGATAAGCCCCTCTACTCCATTTTCTTGGTGGTTGACACCCATTAATTTTAGGGTATACTTTTTCTTGCCTTGATAATTTATTTCCATGCTTTGCATTTAATTTCTTGCCTAGATTTATTGTGTGCCCTAGTTTAATTTAGTGTTTCTTTAATTAATTAGTTAATTTATTTCATGTCTTTTAATATGCTTAGGGGCTAATTAGAATTAGGTTGTGTCGGATTGAACTCACCTAGGGTTGACATATTGCTTTTCTTTGGTGATGGAGATTTACGTATTTATTTTGAGTGTGTTGTCCTTGTTATTACTCCTAGGAGATTTAACGGGGTATATCATGTATGCTCCGTATTTACGACCTTGCATGCGTAATTTTTGTCGTATTTGTTGATGCCAAAATCTTATGAGACTTTTATGCGAATTTAGGGGTGTGACAACTCTGGATTTAATTAAGTGTTGAAATGAGACACAATCTTAATAACTCATGAACCCATGCAACCATTTTATACTAATTAACTAGGGGTGAGGGATATTCGACGCAACCTATAGTTTGTATTCTCTTTGTTAATTTACTTTAAATACACTCGCCTAGTATAATCTTTTCCTTTTGTTATCTTTTATTTTAGTTAGAAAAATACCTTTTACACTTTTATTTAGAAGTATTAAACCAATTAAATTCTAGCATCTTGTCTTTGTGGATTCGATACCCGGACTGACCGCTAAACTCCCTTAAAAGAGTGTAGTCATAGTTTAGGTTTTTGTATATAGTTGGTGAACCGAACAGTATAAAACGACCGGCGCGCAGGTGACGCTCACTCCGCGGCAAAACCCAGTCTATCATCTTGTATCTCCCAGGTCAGGTGATATTGATCCCCTAATCTCGAAGTGTGGGTCTCCATTTATAAGAGATGTAGGTGTTATACTATTGATGTGAATGGAGAGGGGATGCGGATAGCTATGCTGAAAGGTAGGGGCCGCACTCTGTAACATGTGAATGAGAGGGGCCACACCCTATAGTATATGAGGCCGCACCCTATAGTATGAAGGGCCGCACCTTATAATATATAGGGCCACTACCTGTGTATGCAAGGCTGCGTCAACAAGGCTTCAGCACATGATTATCATAGTCCTTCTACGGTAGGTGATATATTTTCCATATCACTTAGCGTTAAAAGAATTCTCAAAAGGAATAGAAATCCTTTGAAATTATTCCATTAAGATTTACGAAATGGTGATTAAGAATAGAATTTGCTCTACGCAAGAGTATGAGTACGTGTAGTTCTTCCTAACTTGTAGTGAAATTCTCTAAGGTGGCCTCTTATTTTGCAATAGGTGAACACATAGACTTGTTTAGGTTTACCTTGGTTCTATTACTTAGGTTGAAATTTATTTTATGTTTTAGATCGAGGCCCATAAGGATTCCTTACACCTCCCTAAAACCTAAAGCAGGACGGAGGAACATTTTTCCTAATTTTTTTATGTATCCTCCATAGTAACCTTGACCTCTCGGGCATGTTCTAGATCTTTCGCAAGTTGGGATTCAAGGGCTTTAAGTTACTCAAAACTCTTTATTAAAGCTTTAAGATCTATTATAAGAATAGCCAATTTGTTGGTCAAATCATTATTTCCCATTTCCACTAAAATAACTCTTTCTCCTAAAGAAACTCTCAACGAGGACTCGCTTGCTCTCGACTCTCTCAACTCCTTATCCAAAGATAACACCCTAAGCACCACATTTTTATTTTTCATTTTCTTTTAAAGGACTCAGTGTAAATCTCGGTGTAGGCTCAACGAAGTCCACTTTCTCCCTCAATCGAATTGTCATCTCCCTTACTCTCTGTGAAATGACTAGACATACTACCCAGGTCATCATGTTTAGCAATTTTACCATTGGCATGAGGTGTACTAGATGTACTAACATGACTGTCCATGAACATAGTGAATTTACGTCCATGTGGTGATTCGTCCTCAAAATCCACCGGTTCGACCTCTCTATCGTTAAGAGTGGCATTCCGGATGATTTTCCCTTTAACTTATCTATTTAAACTAGTAGAACACTATTGATCTTTGTGATCCTTACCCTCGCATTCATAGCAGCTCCCCTCATTTTTGTTAGGGTACCCTCCTCTCTCTTTTTTAATTTTTTTTCTTTTTCGATTTAATATCATTGAGATCAAAATCAAATTTGGAGTCAGACGAGACCTCCTCCTTATTTTTAGATTGATGTTTTAAATAAATTCTTTATTTTTTTATTTTTGAATTTTAGGGAACATATCGATTTCATAAGTTTGAAGGTCTCCTATGAGTTCTTCTAACCTAAGCGTATTTAAAATTTTCATCGAATTAAGGAAGGTACACTTATGGATAAATCGGGATGGAATTAATCTCAAAATATTTTTCACAATGCTCGTCCAAGGAATTCTCTCACCCAAATTAAAACTAAAATTTACTATACCATATAATCTAGCATAAAATTCATCAAAAGTCTCAGATTCTATCATAGTAATAGTTTTAAATTATGTGGTGAGATTTTGTAGCTTTGAAGCTTTCACAACATTGGTACCCTCGTGAGTGAGATGGAGAGTATCCCACATTACCTTAGATGTGCTGCATGTCCTGATGCTGCGAGACTTATCAGGAGTGACGTCTCTAGAAATTGTGGGAATTAAAATTACTCCATTTAAAATCATCATCAGTCCATGCAGTGATAGGTTTGAGACTTTCGACATTTTTGTTTATCACGGTGGATGGTGTCCATCCTCTTTTACACACAAGCCAAACCCTCTCGTAAATGGATTTTTAAGCAGGCCTCATTGTAGCTTTTCAATATGCATAATTTGACCCATCAAAAATCGGTAGTCAATTATATAAATTATCCATATAATCAAAAACTTAAAAGATCACACAAGAAATTAGTGTAATCCGCTTTTATATCAATTTGAGAATATTGGGTCGTATGGTTAGTCCTTCTATTATGCCAAATGCACAAATTCACATTTTATCAAATTTTATCTTGATTTAATTTAATGTTAACATGAAATATTAATTGAAGCCAAAAGTCCAAACCAAAAAGTAGAAGAATAATTTGAGGAAAAATCCATTTCGGCAAAACCTTTAATATCAGCACTGTATCAAAATGACAGACACTAGACGACTTACAGACTACTTATAGATCCACACATTATAATGTGGAGATGTCTTTAATTCTTCAATAACAAACGATACAGTCCAGCACCGCGCATAGCAAGAAGCTCTTACCTCAGTATACTCCAATCAACCTCAGAAATCTTCAATTCCTTTCTCCTTCAGTAGTAGAGCATTGACTCTATAATTCAGCAATAATGAAAATCACTACAAGAGTTTTTGAACTTTAAATGTGTTCTTCTTGATTTGAATAAGTGATCTTCAAAGATCCAAGGGATTTGGATGAAAAAAATAGAATTTTGTCACAAAAATTGCTCTAAAATGGCTTCTCAAAAAGTTTAATCATGTATCTATATTTATAGGGATTTTGTTTCCAAAGAAACAGGTATTAAAGATTAGAAAATATATATTTTTTAAAATAAAAACAAACATACTCGTTCTATCGATGTACCCTTTCTCATTCGAATGTCCATCCAACGAAACTTCGAATGACATTCTAGAGCATACCCAAAAGATGACATTCTAGATCTCGTTCGAATGAAGGAACCTAGTTCTAACGACCAATGAAAACTCATTATAACGACATACCAATCTCGTTATAATGGGTTAGAAAGTTTTTCAAAAATTCTTTAAAAAATCATTTTAAAAACATTTTGAAAACTTTTGAATACAAACTCTTTAAATAACCCCTAGATAATTAAAGTATTTACTAAACACCCTCATAAATCTTCTAAATGATCTTCAATCTTTCAAATGTCATCAACTTCCTCTTGAATACGTAAAAGTAGTCATAAAGGTACAATGGCGTATAACAGGATAAGACAAATAAACAAAAAAGAGCAATTCTAAAGCTTACTCTTATAAAATTTGATGTTGGTCATGGTTTAAAATCTTGACTCTAGGTTGTAACCAAAATGGTCACGGCTCATAACCGTTATCAAAATCGTCACAATTTAAATTGTATTAATATACGGTCACGATTTTAGTGAGTGGACAAATATTAATACAATTTAAATGGTCACGGTTTTGGTCACGGTTATGAGCCATGACCGAAAATCAACTTAATTAAAAAAATTATTTTTAATTTTCTACCTCCCCTCCCCCCCCCCCCCCCCCCCCAAAAAAAAAAAAGAAAAAAAATTGTACAAGTTTTCATATTTGTATACATTTCCATTATAGAACTAACTAATCCATTAATAATAAAAAATAGTACAACATAAATTAACTAACTAGTAAGCCATCAAATTATTTAACACCACATGTATATATTTGCACAAATAATAATACAACACAAACTCTATACATTTTCATAAATTATAATATAACACAACCTCTATAAATTTTCATAAATAACAATACAACATAAGGTGTATACATTTCCACAAATTATGATACAACACAATATGTATATATTTTCACAAATAAATATTTAAAATTTTCAATGTGCTCCTTCCACGAAACATATGCAAAATGTTCAAAGTGTTCATTCTCCAACTAGGCCTGTAAATATTTCAAAATGTTTCAAATGTTAAGAAAGGACTTAAATCTCAAAATAACTTTGGGATGCCTATGTAGCCAAAAATGACATCAAATTCCATGTAGTTCGTACGATGAATAAGGTTGGGTCTAACCCATAATCTGAATCTAAGGTGTCACTTTCTTTTTTTCCCAACAAAATCAAACTTTTGAGACCATTAAACTCTCACTACTTCTAGCCTTTTTTTAGGACTAAAATGATTTATTAAAAAGGAGTGAAGAAAAGCCCTTCACTAATGGCTTACAAGGCAAGATATGGAAAAGTCTTAAATGAATTCTAACATGTATCTAGATTTAGAGCCTTTGTAAGGACGAGATTTACAGGAAATTCTGACACTACACCAAAATGGGTAAATTGTCACCCTTTCAGCGGCTAGCCTTGTTATGGTCAATGACCGAGACAAAAAAATAAACATTTTTTGTCACGGTCATTGACCGTGACAAGGCTAGCCGCTGAAAGGGTATTGTCACGGTCAATGACCGTGACAAGTCCTTAACAACTACACTTGTCACGGACTTGTCATGGTCATTGACCATGACAAACCTTGTAATATTGTCACGGTCAAGGACCGTGACACGTTCGTGACAAATATAATATTATCACGGTCAATGACCGTGACAAGTCCGTGATAACTATACTTGTCATGGACTTGTCACGGTCATTGACCGTGACAAGTCTATTATCACGGTCAAGGATCGTGACACGTCCGTGACAAATGTCTCAGTAAAAAACCCTTTCCCCCTCTTTTTTTCCCCCGTCAATTCTTCCCTCCTTCTCTCTCTCTCTCTCTCTCTCTCTCTTTCTCGCTGTCTCTCTTCCATTTACATATATGTGTGTGTGTATATATATATGTGTGTGTGTGTGCATGTGTGTGGTGGGTGTGGGTGGGGAGGGGGTGGGGCAGGGTGGGGGGAGGGGGCAGGGATGGGGGTTATTTATGTGTGTGTATGGTGTGTGTGTGTGCGTGCGTGTGTGTAGTGGTGTGTGTGCATGTGTGTGTGTGGTAGGGGAAGGGGGTGGGGCAGGGTGGGGGAAGGGGGTTGGGCAGGGTGGGGGTAGGGGTAGGGGTAGGGGTAGGGATGGGTTGGGGGTAGGAGTGGGGGACTGCGTGTATGTGTGTGAATGTGCACGGGTGTGTGTGTATGTGCGCGTGTGTGTATATGTGTGTGTAGTGTGCGTGTATGTGCGTGTTGTCCCTTGTAAACCAATTGATTGGTTATTAATTTTTTTAGTAAATTAATATATGATTGCCCCTCATTGTAAATTAGTATATTAATAATTATATACTTTAATTGTTAGTTTAATTGATGAAAATAATTAATTGAGTAGATGAATTAGAAGGAGTATGGGATACACATTTGTTGTTGATATTGTTGTTGGATTATAGTGGATCGATGTTGGGTTGGTTAGTTTTAAAAGTGGAATGACCACTGGATTATTGTCCATATGGGGGTGGGATTTTTCAACTTTTTTTTTAAAATTACTTTGTATATCGAACAATATATATATAGTATGATAATTAAATGAAACATACTTGAAATAACATATGTGCATGTGTGTGTGTGTGGTGAGTGGGGCAGGGTGTGTGTGTGTGTGGGGGGGGGGGGGGCAGGGGGCAGGGATGGGTGGGTGGGTGGTGGGGTGGGGGCTACGTGTAGATACTAGCCTTCTAGTTCTTATGCGTACGCATTCAATAGCCCTTAGACCCGTTCGAGAGTCATATATATATATGTGTGTGTGTGTGTGTGTGTGTGCATGTGTGTGGTGGGTGGGTGGGGGTGGGGTGGGGAGGGAGGTGGGGCAGTATGGGTGAAGGGGTGGGGCAGGGGGGAGGGGGCAGGGATGGGGGGGGTTGTTTGTGTGTGTGTGTGTGGTGTGTGTGTGTGTGTGTAGTGGTGTGTGTGTGTTTATGTGTGTGTAATGGATGACTTGGCTGCTCCTACCGAATATCAATCCATTTTTTATGATAACCCGGATTTTAAACAATTTTTCAATTTGTAATAAATATTACAGTTCGTACCAAAACATCCATTTTAATGCTTTTAATTGATTTGCACTTTATCATTTTCACTCTTGTGTAGTGTGCGTGTGTGCGGGCAGTAGGGGTGGGGGTGGAGATGTTTCGGATTTTTAGTAATTGTACATATTATGAGCTAGATGCTGTTATTTTGGAATTCAGAATTGAGGTGATTGAGAGTGATAAGTCATTTTTATTTGTAGTAATTGTACATACTTGCATGTCTTCTTTTAATTCATTTTGATATGTACTAATAACATTTTTTTACAGCAAATGTCTCCTTCAGGTATTAAGGCGAGGATGATGATGCTTGTTATGATGATGTCGTCTGGTACAAGTTGGGGCTATTAGTGAGATCCCTCGAGCTGGTAAAGACGGTCATCGACCCGTGGTACATTAGTTGGAAGGAGGTGCCATATGAGCTCAAGTTAGTTGTTTGAGTGACACTACAGGTAATGTATTTATATTTATATTTTTATTCATATGAATATTTCTATTTCGATTTCAATTTCATATTTATATTTGTATTTATTTGCAACTAACATTGTATTTATTGGACAGAAAAAATTCGGCCTGGATCCAAAGCTACGTGATTCCGTCTTAGAGCAGTTGAGGGAGCAACACAAGACGTGGAAGAAAAATATCCGGACCCGGTACTTTGGGAAGACACGAGAGCCCATTATCCAAAGACGTGAATCCGTCCCACTGAAGGAACCGATCTCATTGCCACAATGGCAAAAGTTCGTTGCCAATGAGATCGGGGAGCGACAATTGGCATCTCGCCAATCAGGGAGGAAAAATCGGGAAAAAAACGGACATGCACTACTCCGACCGGACGTCTTACACCGAGATGGAGCATAGGATGATGGTAAGATTTAATTTTTCTATAACTACAGAAATATATTATTCTGCATTATTTTACTTTGCGGGACCGATACTAATTTTTCTTTATTTTATTTCGGGGGACAGGGAGTGGCCCTGGGGGTAGGCCACATAGGCTCGATACTTATGTGGCTCTTCAGACGAAGAAGGGGAAGGACAAGGAGGTGTCCCCGAGCGTCGCGGCCACGATTGTAAGTAATCCGACTGTTTACTTTTTGCTAATTACGTTATAATTTTTTAATTTGCTTATTTTACTAATCATGTTCTTTTTGTCGTTTCAGGCAAAGCTTAAGGAAGTGCATGAGTCGCAGTCTGATGCCGACAAGGCATCTTTGTCCACAGACGCACTCAGCCAAGTGCTTGGCTCTGATCGCAAGGGGAGGACAAGGGGGTGAGCTCGCGGGTGGCCAAATCTAGGATCATCGGATTGGAGACGAGCGACACCGAGTTGGATCGAACGGTGGACTCGCATGGCGCGAAGCAGTCCCGTTTGGACACGATTGCCCAAGATATGTTCTCATTCATGAAGCATTCGTTGGGCGGCGGAAAACTCAAGGGGAAACGTAAGGAGAAGGTGGGGGGGGGGGGGGAGGAGGTGCGGGAGGATGAGGTGCAGGATGACGAGGATGTGGACCTCGCTACTTCATCACCGACACATGCGGACTTTGATGATCCACTTCCCTATTTGTCTCCCTCCGACCAATCGATGTCGACACTTAGTTGGCCGAGCATTTTTATACTGGACATATTTGATGGCCAGCGGATAGGGCGGGGGTTGAGGGACCCGAATATCATCCAGGGTGGACTAGTTCATAGACGTGAGCTTCAAGACATCGAGTTCAAGGTGCTCGTCACGCATGTGATACCTGAGAAGGAGAACTCCCCATTGTGGTTGCGCGAACAATGCGGCACGATGTATATCAGTGGGTGTGTCAATTCGTATATCGTGTGGCCTACTCACCTCCTCGAATTTAACCTTATCCAAGACATGTAGTGACATTATTTGAATTGAATTTTATTGATTTTAAGTTGGTACATTTGAATTGTTTTAAGTTGGTACATTTGAATTATATTTGGATTATATCGTGATGCATATTGTCTCTATTTTGAATGTATATTTTCACTATCTCTATTTTATTTGGATATATAATGTTTGAACATGTACAACGTTGCTATAACAGGTACATATATACTACTAGGAAGTGGCAGTGGCCATACTGCCCAACAGATTTTTTTTCAATTATGCCCACATTTGTCACGGTCATTGACCGTGACAAGTCCTTGACAAATAAACTTATCACAAACTTGTCACCATCAATGACCGTGACAATTTTTTATTAAATGTCACGGGCTTGTCAAGGTCAAGGACCGTGACACGATCGTGATAATTCTAACGAGCTTGTCATGGTCAATGACCATGACAAAAAAGTTGTCTCTCCCCGAATTGTCACGGTCATTGACCTTGACAAGTTGAACTTGTCATGGTCAATGACCGTGACAATTCGGCAGATTTGGTATAGTGTGATATCTTCATGGACAAGATCAATAATTTTTGAAGCCTTCATGAGTTCCCCTTCATATTCCTTTTTGTTTCGAATTCTCCAACAAATGTAATAAGGTACCATAATAGAGAGTAGAGATTTAATGTTTTTTCCTCTTGAATTTAACCACCAAGACATAAGAAGTCTTTTAAGAGAGGAAAAAATAAACCTATAACCCATAATGCCTGAGAAATGGTTCCATACTTGTTGAGCAATGGTACTTGATCCGAATAAGTGATCAAAATCTTCTTCTACAAGAGTATAACAGCATCTACATTTTGAAGCTACGAAGATATGAATTTTTTTCAATTTCGAATATAAAGGATTTTCAATTTCGAATATAAAGGAAGAGCCTGTTGAAGAAGTCACCACATAAAGACCAATTTTTTTTGAAGAATTCTTTGATTCCAAATGACTGAGGAGGAGAAAAGAGTACAATCCCTGTGATGAACAGGGTCCCATGCTGATTTTAAAGTGAACTTGCCATCCGAGTTTGAATTCCACATAGCTGGATTGTTGTCTTCTACATTATCGTGGTAACTTTCCCAATATTTTTGCATTCTTCACTAAGTTGAACTTGAGTAAGATGGTAAGCCATAGAACTGAGAATCAACAAGAAACCTGTATCTTTGTTGCATGTACCTTGCCCAAGTACCATTAGCTTTATGGAATAAAGACCAAAGTTTACAAGAATAAGCCTTTATGATGTCTACCAAACTTTTAGTACCAACACCACCTTCTCCATGTGGAAGACAAATATGTTCCCATTGGACCCATTTGTGCTTAGGTTTGCCTTCGCCATTACCCCAGATAAAGTTTGCGAACATCCTTTCAAATCTCTGTATAATAGCTAGAGGAGGATCAAGGACACAAAAGAGATGAAAAGTCATGGACTGTAGCGCGACACTAAGTAGGACCAGACGACCACTGTGATTGAGCAATTTCCCATAGCAGGTACCGATTTTTTGCAGCATCGTAGCTTCCAATTTATGAAAATATGTAGCAGACTTCCTACCCATGTGCAGCGGTACACCTAGGTATATCAGAGGCACATGCGATTCCATGAAACCAGTTGAAGCCTTAATGATCTGACGATGAATAGGGGAAGTGCACACCGGACAGATGAAAGATGATTTCAAACTATTAATCAGTTGACCAGTGGTAGATTCATACTGTTGTAGGAACTCCATTAAGCAAAGAAGACTTTTTTCCCCTTTAATGAAAATTAAGTAGTTATCGGTAAAAGAAAGAGAGGGAATAATTTGACAACTAATTGGAGTTGAAATTTTTTTCACCCGGCCTTGCACCATGAGTTGCTGGAGTCCCCTTGAAAGAATATCAGTAACAATAATACATAGGCTTGGATAAAGTGGGACATCTTGACATACCCCGCATTTTGATTTGAAAAAACAACAAGTTTTCCCGTTAACACAAATGGAGTACCAACAATTCAAAATTGCACGCCAAACGAGATCAATCCATGAGAAGCCAAACGCACGTAGAACTTTGGTAATACAAATCCATGAGACCCGATCATAAGCTTTGGACATGTCTAATTTAATTAGAACATTGGATCCACAGACTTTTTTGTTGAAGTTTTCCATAAGCTCTTGCGCCAAAGGAATGTTATCCATTATGTTGCGATCATTGACAAATCCCGCCCGAGAATAAGAGATAATTTTTGGAAGCAAGTTTGCAAGCCTATTATTCATGATTTTGTAATTATTTTATTACAAAGATCACATAAACGCCTATAATCTTGACAAAAGCTTGGTTTAGTCTTTTTTGGAATAAGAATAATATTTGTAGCAGACCAACTTCTTAGAATTTCATGACCTGCGAAAAAGTACACAATAGCATTAAAAATATCAATTTTAATAATGTCCGAACAATGTTGGAAAAAACCACCCATTAAAACCATCCGGTCCAGCCACACTATTTTTGTCCATTCCAAAAACAGTTTCCTTAATTTCTTCTAAATTCGAAAACCTTGTAAGCATGTCATTATCCTCCTGAGAAATGGTAGAGGGGATGACTTCCAAAAGATTAAAATCCGTGAGATAATATGGGGAATGGGTGAGAATATCTTCAAAATGATTCACTAACTCCTCCTTATATAACTGTTGATCACCAATTTTAACACCATCCTCTTCTTGAATGCTATGAATAAGGAGTTTATCTTTTTTTCACCTTTGCCATAGTGTGGAAAAAACTTGTATTAAAGTCCCAATCACTTACCCATTTAATTCTTGCTTTTTGACCCCAAAATTCCTCTTCAATACTCAATTCTTTGTTTAACCGTGCTTTTGCTTTACAAAATTCCATCTTATTCTCCGGGATTGGATTTATATCGTAGGCACTTTCTTTAGAGATAAGCAAGTCTTCTACTTTTTTCACTCTTTGATGAATGTTTTTGAACACTTTTGAATTCCAAGACTTAAGGTCATATTTTAATCGCTTAAGTTTGGATACAAAAATGTAAAGAGGTTCCCCTACCACTTCTCTATTCCAAGAATCTAAAAAAATTCTAAGAAAATCATCATTCTTAGTCCAGGCATTAATGAATCTAAAAGCTTTTCGAATGCCATCCATTGGCGATTTAACACTGAGAATTAAAGGAGAATGATATGAGTTAGTTCAGTGTAGGTGTTTTACTGAAGTTTGAAAGCCATTAGTAAACCACTAAGGGTTATAAAAAATCATGTCAAGGTGTTCCCAAAATTCGATTAACACTATCTCTATTATTGCACCAAGTGAATTGAGATCCTATGTAATAAATCTCAAAAATCCCAGAATAAGAAATACAGTCATTAAATTCCTCAAACGCCGGATTATTAATACCACATCCCCCCACTTTATCATCCTGAGACCGAACAACATTAAAATCGCCACCAATAATCTATTGACCTTGAATTAAGTTTGCAAAATTTTTAATATCTCCCCATAAGGATATTCTACCCACCAGTTTTCATTTTGCATAAACACAAGACATGAAAATTGAATTTGAGAGATTTGGATGATCCACTTTAATAGACATAATTTTACTTCTGTTTTGCACAACATTCATAGACCAATCAAATTTCCAAAGACACCAAATTTTATTTGTAACATTAGCAACACCTCCAAAGAAAATGATCCTTCTACACGGCTTATTTAAATTTCCAGCATCAATTTTAGGTTCCAATAAGCAAACTACACTGAAATTATGGGACTTCATCAATTTTTTGAGCCGACGAACAGATTGAGTATTCCTCACCCCTCCAATATTCCAAAAAAGGCAACTAATCATTTAAAACCTGTGAAATACTAGTATGTGATGGCTTACCAGCAGATCTAGTAGAGTATTCACTCGTTTGAATCCATTGTTACTTGGGGCGCTTTGAAATGGAAATTGGCATTTTACCCACTTTAAAAACTTTTTTAAATTTGGAACCCATAGCCTCCGAAAATTCTTCCATTTGTTTTTTATTAGGAGTTAAAACCCCCAACTCTTCACTGTCAGAAGCCCAGACAGGTTTACATTCATTTGCACTCTCTTTGTGTTTTGTTTTAGGTCTTGGAGGCACATTAAGGTTCAAAATAAGAGAGGGGTCATGTGGTACAGTCCTAAGTTTAGGGAGGTCATCCATAACAAAACATACGCATTCTCCATCTTCAATAGAGTCTTTACGTGATTCAACATTAGGTGAACAATCTACTCTAATACTGGGAATCAACGACTCAGAATTTATATCAGCTATACCATCTGACAACCGCTCAAATATGTTGGAGCAAGTGATGACTGGAGGGTTAGAAATAGGTACATGTTGATTAGGATTACGGTCATAGCTTGTTGATGGGATAAGATTTAAGTCTTTAGGATTATGGGGGGAAAAAGTTTGAGTATATGGAAGTGGAATGTTATTTAAAAAGGTTATTTTGGTCTTTATTTGAAAAGTTGTTGGTTTATTTTGTTTTGTTGGGTTACTCCTTCATAATTCCCTATGAGGCCATTATAGGTTACTCTTCCCTTTGTCCACCTACTTTGGCAGAACACACCGTCCCACACAATCAGAAGTTATATGGCCAATTCGCATGTATGAATGACAGTATGAAGGAGAATTTTTGTAAACAAGATGCGGCCAAAAATGAGGTTTAGGGACACAACCAATCCAAACCCTAGATGGCAAGGTTTTTTATCAAATCAACTTCAACTAGAACCCTGGATTGACTAGGTCTAGAAACTAATGCAGTAGCCTCGTCCATTTTGAGAGGATTTCCAATCATATTGGTAATGGAAAAGAGATCACCTTTTTTTTTTAAAATGGACCAGCAGATATGGAAGAGTAACCCATAATGGCCTCATAGGGCAGTCTTGTTGCCTGGTAAAATTAGGTGTCCATTTAAAAACAACCATAGAGTATTTAAAGATTGACAAGTGCCCCTGTAACCAAATACGTAGGAAGTCCTCTTCAGAATTGAGTCTGATAAGAATGTGCTATTCATCTAATAATCCAATGGAAAAACCACCTTTTAGAGAGAAGGAAAGAAAAGCTTTTCGGATGACTTCCATGGGTGGCTTTCCCAAAGAGAATTTCCCATCAAGTGAATGCCTGAATGTACCCGCCAAAAGAGTAATATTGTTATGTTCAAAGTGGAGAGTAGGTTCTCCCTTATAAGAACATGTAGGTTTAAGAAAAGAGGATGGTTGGGTTGAGGAAATTAATAAGGAGGCAAAAGATTTTTTTGCATCCATATCTAAGTCAGGAGGTTTGGGGTTATCTTAATGGAAGTTCGGAGGTTTGAGAGGAAGGGGATGGATACCCTGTGAAGGAACCTCCATAGATAGGAAGCACGAAGGTATTTGGGTTTAGTGTTGATTTGCATATTTCTTATGAAAATAGATGTCAAATCTATTGGAAATGTAGAAAATTACGTGAACCTCTAAATTGAGAATTTTGGTAAAAGCCTCCTCTTTTGGATTTTTGATTTATGAAAATAAATTTGAATTTACATATAATAATAAAAAGAGGAGCATTTGTGATAGAAGCATTATAAATAATCTACAAATGGAATGATAACACTAAAATATGCATATGTAGTTTTGTCCGAGCATTGTTGAATTATTTTTTAGAGGTCTAACCGATCCAACACATCTAGGGTTCTTATCTTCATATCAAGAATGTGATATAACCTTGTTAGGCTTTAAATTCTGAATGAATTCGACCAAATAGACCCCCAAGAAACAATACAAGGGTACTCATACAAAACAAAGTAGGATTAGTGAGAGAAGGATATTGGAAAATGGTATTAATATCTATGAACAATAGACTTTGATGCCTCGTGTCTCAGTGAACATAACATAACACAAACCACCAACTAAGGCAATCATACAGACTGTTAACATCAACAAAAACCATGAGCATTCGTGTGGTTACCTCAAATTAGTGGGTTGTTATCAGTGACACATTCAGAACTTAATAAGATCTACATAAAAATTACAAATATGAGCGACGAGGAAGAAAATGGAAGAAAACTAAATATATGAGTAAAATATGCACAAGTGTAAATAAATTCAAGGGTTATTCGAATACATATGATACAAATAGGGTTGTCATACAAGGGTTAAGTAAATAATTATAAAATAATATTTCCAAATTAATTTTTGACTAAATCAACTAAAAGATCCTTCAAATTAGAGTTGTCATCAAGAGAGGACTAGAACTCTATACGGGGCTTTAATGTACCTACTTGAGTAGTTAAACCCTTTGGTGAAAGCATAAAAATAGATCAATTGTCGTCATTTATGCACTTTGAGTATGATACATTCTTCATCTTTTGAAAGGCATAAATAAAAGTATAGTTGACCGTCCGATATTTACTCATCATCTTAGATAAATCTACCGGTATAAGTTATAAAGTAGGATAAACTTTACAACCATACGTTATGTCCTATAGCTTCACCCAGTTATAATAGAAGATCAATTATTTTCCATCTAAGTAATCTAGTTCCAGAATTTATTGGACAATCCCATAATATGTTAGCTCTATATCCTTAGGATATTTATTACTTTTTTAGACACACAAGGAGTTAAGAGAAATAAAAATTGAAATTTCATTATTTTGTGTTAACAGTTTTTCCTCACATGTGTATGAGAAAAAATAAATAACGTTGGTGAATTTTTTTTAAACTCCTTCACATGAAAATTGGGATCTTTAGCTATGCGTGAAAGCCTTGAAAAGATATCACCTCTTTTTAAAAGCAACATTTATTAAAGGATTTGTATTAGGTAATATTTTACAACACATACATAAAAAGCCACAATCGAAGAGTTGGCAACTACCTCTTTTGATACTCATGGTATAAAATTATCCACCGTGTAATTTCTCATCTGATTTTGAGAAATTTTGCTCCCATATTTCCTAAACGTGTTCATGAAATTATACAGTTTAGATGGTAATATAGAGAATACAAATAATCAAAC
The DNA here is from genome assembly GCA_949130495.1 of Sambucus nigra. NCBI lineage: Eukaryota > Viridiplantae > Streptophyta > Magnoliopsida > Dipsacales > Adoxaceae > Sambucus > Sambucus nigra. The sequence goes on along the minus strand of OX422211.1, from coordinate 504,122,647 downwards.
AAAAATAAGTTATATATAGATACTTACTCTCTCTAGTCTTCAACTTCATCATGCGATTCGAAAACATAACGAGATGATTTCTCGTATTGTGGATTAGTGAGTCTCGCCTCTTTAACATTATTAAAAGGCAATTCATATTCAAATGCGTCATGTTACTCGATCACTCATTCTCTATAAGTATTGAACCTCCTAAGCCCTTGTTTTAGAATATATCCTTCAGCGTATAACAATGCTTCTTCTATTATGTATACTTCCATAATTGACCCTCTAATATTACATGTAGTCTTAACATAATATTTGGAGGTTTTTATTAAGCGCTCGAAAGGATACATCTAACGATACCTGGTGGGTCTACACAAAAAGTTCTCATCGCATAGATGCACAAGCAGGTGGATGTTAATGTAAAAAAAACAGAGGAAAATATTTCTCTAAGACACAAGTCACCTAGGCTAAAGTGTTTTTGTAGCCTTATTTTTTTTTTGCTTAAAACTTTTGCACACAGTAAGGTGAAGCACAAACTAATCTTCATAATTGTCATGCAAAGAAATTTTTGCTAAAAAAAGTTAAGCGTAAAAATAGAGGTATTAATCGAATGATGACATGTCAATCATGAGACTTTCACTATTTTTGGTCATTTATTTGGTAGCTTACATCCATGGAAAAATTACTAGAATAATCAGTTAGAGTTTTCAAGTTGAACAATGAATGTAGGAGGATATTTTTCTAACTAGTAGTCAAAGTGAAACACCTATGGGAATCAAATTTCCTCCTATTGTAAGATTAGTTTTTAGCCACATCTTTTTTTTTTCATCTCCTTTAGATCGCGGCGCGCCCTCTCTCTATCTTTTGAATGAGATCCCTCCGAAAATGTTCCTATCATATGTTCCACAAAATTCTTCTTTATGTTCATCACATCAATTACATGCCTTACACGGTGCTTGATAAGCACCCAAAAGTGTCTATTTTATATCTCGAATAGATACATTTTAGTCACTCATTTTAATTAAAAATGGTCTTATGTCGTATTTTATTATTTTTCAGGTCAATACGCAGTCGCAGTGTTAAATAATGCTAATTTCAGTCAATTGCGATGCAGAAGCGGTCAAAATCGTGCATCGAAAAAATTAAGGCGATCGCGAAGTCAGGGTTCCTATTTGAGCGTGCCGAGATGTGTTCTGATGCTCCGAACCAGTCCCGTAACCTTAACCTAGCCCAGACCAAGCCCAGACCATCACCTGAGCCTGTGGACGTTGAGTTTGTACCTTTTTAGATTTTCTTAGATTTTTATTTTGAGTCGTTTTATTTTTAGGATTTATTTTAGATTTGTTTAGGATTTTTAGAATTTATTTGCATATTTTTATATTTGATTTTTATTAGTGTATTTTTATTTTGATTTTATTTTATTTCGCTTTATTAGGATTAGTTTTTAGGATATCATTTATTTTTAGTTTTTTTAGATCTTACATTTTTAGGATTTTAGTTTTTAGTTTAATAGATTTTTATTTTTATTTCTTTTTAGTTTCAATTTTTTTATTTGAGTCTTTATTTTATTTTTAGAGCAGTATTTTGGGGCATTTACGTTTAGATCATATTAGACGTTCTTATATACATTCTAGTCCCATCATGTTTTTCTCTTACATATAAGTCCTATTCCTAATTTTTTGAAACTTTTTTTCCAATTTTACCCTTTTAAAACCAACAATCCGTAACTTCCTTGAGGAAGTTACATAAGTGGTTGAACTTTTTTTTTAATCTTCAAATGATCATAACTTTTGATTCACAAATCCGTTTTTCACAAAATTACTATTTTTGAAATCTGCTCGACGAGATCTATCAAACAAGATCCATGAAGGCTATAAAATTCCAAAGAAAAAAATTTACACAAACAGTAAACTTTACTGTATGCACTAGAATATGAAATAGTTTTATATATTTGACATTTTCACAAACAGACAGTAACATTTACTGTGCTAATACTACACAGTATATATATATATATATATATATATATATACGGTGGATCCAAACCCTTTTTTTTCAAAATTACCTTATATTTGAAGGTTCGCGCTAGCGGTATCCAATCCTTACCACCATTATTGGAGCTTCAACGACCTTCGTCAGATCTCCGATTTGGGGTGGGTAGGGGTGGCATGTGGTGCCGCTGGCGCGGACCTTTGAAAATAAGAGACTTTTGAATAAATGGGCTTTGGATCCATCGAAGTATCATGGGGGGCCGCTGGCGCGGACCTTTGAAAATAAGATTGGATAAATGGGATCGAGATCATCTGGAGCGCCAATTTGGGGTGAATAGGGGTGACACAAAACTTTAAAAATAGGAGCATATTGGATATATATATAGTTTGTAAAAATGTCATAGATATTAAACTTTATTGTATACACCATAAAATGAAATAGTTTTATATTTCTGACATTTTCACAAACAATAACATTTACTGTGATAATATATTTATGAAATAGTTTTATATATATAACATTTTCACAAACAGTAACATTTACTGAGTTAATATTACACAATATATATAACATTTTCACAAACAGTAACATTTTCTCAGTTAATATATATATATATACACGGTAGATCCAAACCTTTTTTTTTTTAAATTACCATATTTTTAAAGGTTTACGCTAGCGACATTCAGTCCCCACCACTACCCACCCCAATTGTCGAAGCTTCAACGATTGTCATCAGAGCTATGATTTAGGTGGGTAGTAGTGGCATAGGGTGCCGCTGGCGCGGACCTCTGAAATTAAAAGAATATTAGATAAATGGAGTTTGGATCCACTGGCGCTCCGATTTGGGGTGAGTAGGGGTGACAGTGGGTTAGGTTTATATCTATAACATTTTTACAAACGTTAACATTTACTGTGTTATAACACAGTGTATATATATATATATATATATATATATATATATATATATACATATATATATACGGTGGATCCAAACCTCTGTTTTCTGATATTGTCTTATTTTTAACGGCCCGCGCTAGCGGTATCTAATCCCGACCACCACCAACCCCAATTGTCGGAGCTCCAACAACCTTCATCAGAGTTCTGATTTGGGGTGACATGGAGTGCCGCTGGCGCGGACCTTAGGAAATAAGGGAATATTGGATAAATGGGGTTTGGATACACTGGCGCTCCAGTTTGAGGTGGGTAGGGGTAGCATTGGATTATGTTTATATCTGTAATATTTTCACAAATAATAAATGTTACTGTTTGTGAAAATGTTACATCGACATCCCATGCCACCTCAAATCAGAGCTCTGATGAAGGTTGTTGTAGCTCCGATAAAGGGGGTGGGGATTGGATGCCGCTGGCGCGGACCGTTAAAAATAAGATAATATCATAAAAAAGAGGTTTGAATATATATATATACTGTGTTATATGAACACAGTAAATGTTAATGCTTGTGAAAATGTTATAGATATAAACCTAACTCAATGCCACCCCTACTCATCCCAAATCGGAGCTTCGGTGGATCCAAACCCCATTTATCTAATATTCTCTTAATTTCAGAGGTCCGCACCAGCAGCACCCTATGCCACTACTACCAACCCAAATCATAGCTCTGATGAAAGTCGTTGAAGCTCCGACAATGGGGGTGGGTAGTAGTGGGGATTGAATGTCGCTAGCGTAAACATTTAAAAATATGGTAATTTTGAAAGAAAAAAAATAGTGGTTTGGATCTACCGTGTGTGTCTCTCTCCCTCTCTCTCTCTATATATATATATATATATTATGTAATATTAACTCTGTAAATGTTACTGTTTGTGAAAATGTTATATATATAAAACTATTTCATAAATATATTATCACAGTAAATGTTATTGTTTGTGAAAATGTCACAGATATAAAACTATTTCATTTTCTGGTGTATACAATAAAGTTTAATATCTATGACATTTTTACAAATTATATATATATATATATATATCCAATATGCTCCTATTTTTAAAGTTTTGTGCCACCCCTATTCACCCCAAATTGGCGCTCCAAATGATCCCGATCCCATTTATCCAATCTTATTTTCAAAGATCCGCGCCAGCGGCACCCCATGATACTCCGGTGGATCCAAAGCCTATTTATTCAAAAGTCTCTTATTTTCAAAGGTCCGCGCCACTGGCACCACATGCCACCCTTACCCACCCCAAATCGGAGATCTGACGAAAGTCATTGAAGCTCCAACAATGGTGGTAAGGATTGGATGCCGTTAGCGCGAACCTTTAAATATAAAGTATTTTTAAAAAAAGAGGGTTTGAATCCACCGGATGTGTATATATATATATATATATATATATATATATATATATATATATATATATATATATATATATATATATATATATATATATATATACTGTGTAGTATTACCACAGTAAATGTCAATGTCTGTTTGTGAAATGTCACATATATAAAACTATTTCATATTCTAGTGCATACAGTAAAGTTTATTGTTTGTGTAAAAACAATTCTTTGGAATTTTAGAGTCTTCATGGATCTTGTTTGATAGATCTCGTCGAGCAGATTTCAAAAATAGTAATTTTGCGAAAAACGGATTTGTGAATCAAAAGTTATGATCATTTAAAGATTAAAAAAAAAAGTCCAACCACTTATGTAACTTCCTCAAGGAAGTTATGGATGGTTGGTTTTAAAAGGGTAAAATTGTGAAAAAATTTCCTAAAAAGTTGGAATAGGACCTATGGGATTATTAAAAAGTCAATAGGACTTATAAGCTTGTTGACCCGATAAATGGGACCTAGATATAATTACCCCTAGTATTTTATTTTTAGATTTTTAGTTTTGTTAGTTTTATATATTTTTTAGTTGTGTTACTTTTAGAGTCACGACTTAAACAGACACCACATACCCACTCACACCTACCTATCATACATTATCCTACACACAAATAAACCCCCCAACCACACACAGATTTCCTACACCCTCGCCCACCTAATCAAACCACCCTTCTTCTTCAACCTCCATCTCTCTCTCTCCTAAAAAAAGCCATTAACCCAACAAAAATACCACCATCCCATCATCCTCAAACTTCACCACCACCATAGAAACCCCAAACCCGCGGGCGATCCCTGCCAACTCGTGACTCCAGCCGGACCCAACCCAACTTGCCACGCAGCCATCTGTTGACCTGATCTGATCGCGCCCGCCGGAGATACTCACGCCGGCGTTAATGCCGACCCCATCTCCAGTCGAAACATGACCCGCGAAACCACAACCCAAAACCCGGGTTTGCCCAACTCCAATTTTAGCAAACCGAGATCCACCAACCACGAACCCACTTCACCCGAACCAACCCAAACCCGTCCTCAAGTTCAAATACGAAACCATATCCCATGAATATCGGAACTACCCCATTTCGATCCAAAAAAATCCCTTGACTTGGCCATCTACAAATCCCACAAAATCTCTCAAAGAACAATCCAAATCATGGATTATAAAAGAAAGACTCTCATCAGCACTTAAAAAAAGAGAAGACAGAGAGAGAACGCGAGAGACAGAAAATAAAAAAAAGAGGGTAGAAAAATAGTGAGAAAAAAAGGAAAAAAATATTGTTTTAGGTTTAGAAAAATTTGTAGGTTCACTTTTTATTGTCAGTTTTGTAATCCAGTCAGATTTTGTGACGAGTTTGGGATGCGTGTTCATGCACACAGTTGACACAAGAAATTATTGTGTATCTTATTTCTTTCTCTTTCTTTTTAGTTTCTTATATGTTAATTGTGCTTGTGCTAAAATTTTAATCATGTCTGACTAAACATCCCATTCAAGGGGTGGAATGAAACGCGTATGTTGAGTTGCTTTATTTGAATAATTGTTCGTCGATGCGTTATATGCTAATTAAATTGGAAAAAAAATCACACATTAATTTATGTAACGAGAGTTAATAAATTAATGGCGAAAATTAATATTTCGATTTTTGGATTTCACTTAGAGATAAGTGTTATTCTTAAAATTAAATATTAATTATGTTTATGAAATTCAAAGATTCGTACAAATTTTAATAAATTAATCTTAGCGGATATTTTGTTGAAATGAGTGTGAATCTTAAATTTTTTTATGTTGTGATTATTTCAGATTTAATTGCTGAAAAAGATAAAATTGAATTTAGGATTGTGACGAGAGTTAAATTTTAAATTCAATATTATTTTGAACTATTCAATTGAATAATTAAGACATTAAATTGATTTGACTACGCGGTGTAATCCCACCTATTGTTTCTTCTCATAAATTCTAAACTAGATTACTTTCTAAATTTTCATAGTCATTTTAGTTGCATAAATTTTCGTTTCCTCCCTTTAAAATAGTTTTTTTTTTTTAAATTGAAAAAAACACAAAAAGATTTTTAATAAAAATTGAAATTGCAAGTTTTCACGATTACAGTTTTAACGCTAGAAATTGGATTGATACCCGAATTTGCCACGATACTAAATTTTTAACAAGTTTTGTAGGTAATTCTAGGAATTTTAATACTCGAAGTTTGAACACAACGACATTCCAATTCCATATCCGAAGGAAGACAAATTAAGAGTTATCAAATGGCGCCGTTACCGATTTCTTGAAGATTGAAGCCCGTGAAGATTTGTAATTTTTATATTATTTTTAGTGTAGTTCTCCTTCTTATCCCTCCTTAGACTGGTTGTTTAGGATTATTGAGCCTTGTAATTAATTTGGGTGCATCTTGACACCAATTTATTTTTGTAATTTTTATTCCGAAAATAAAAAGAAAACGAAAAGAGAAACCGGACAAGGTAGAGAGATGGTGTACAAAGGCGAGGATTAGAAGCCTCTCTACTTTGGGTCGGTAGGACTCCCGGGGACGAATGAAGTAGGCGTACTTCCCCTCGATCGACTCAAATCGGTTTTTACCCCACGCGTGTAAAAATCGTGGGAGGTAAACTCTTTATCACTCACGAATCTCCAGCAAGCGATTCAATTTTTGTGTGCTACTTGATCCTATATGATTTTTCTTTCTGTATCGCACTTCAATTGGATGGTTTGATTAATAAATTTACCTAAGACCTATACCCTGTCATTGCAACGAGTTGGGATTTCATCACCCACTCAATCACATATCCCTTTGCTTGTTACCCGTGCTCTCACTTAAATTAAAATCAGTCAACTAATAAGCCAAATAGGAACGGTGTTCATTAGGACCCTTTTGGAACGAGACCCTCGTAGGATACTCTAGTGAGTCCTTTCCACCCCTGAAATCTTCGTTCAACTATCTTAAGACTTTTGTCTAGGGAAACTGGGTTTTAAGTGAGGCTGCCCAATAACAGGGGTTTGTGCTTTCCCTAGTGTGGTACCGAATAGTTGTGTGTTATAGTAGCTAGTGTGGTGAGCCTTAACTAGTAAGCCTCTTGTCTCTCGGGAAGAAAGTAGGAGCACACTTTTACTGGAGAGGCCTAAGATTCCGTGATTTTCTCGCCCACGGACTAATTAAAATTGACTACCCAATCACTTAACTTGAAGATAATAATTTGGCTATGTGCTCGTTCGGACTTGTTCCCTTTGTGTACGTGTCTAAATTATTCCTTCAGGTAGTCCAATTTTTACTCCTACTGTCAGTTTTTCCACCGTTAGTCCATCACCCTTTTTCCCATTTTTTTGCCTTTTTTTAACAAAAACCAAAGCTACAACAATATTTTCCTTTTTTCCACCTCATTTTTTTTTTCTCACAAAAAACTCCAAAAATATTTTTCATTTTTCCTTCCTTATGTTCTAAAACATCCAAAAAGATTTTCTTATTTTTCAAACAACCAAAAATCCCAAAAGTAAATTTTCCTTGCTTTTATGCCGCATTGGCAATGCATTGATCATCGATTAAGACGTTCACCTAGTGCTCCATCTCTAAATTCCCTCTTAGGTGCTTGTGTTCCTATCGTTGCCTTTCCTCCTCATATTTCTGATCCGTGTTCTTCTTCTTCTTCGGAGACGTCTGGTTATCCCACTTCCCCTGGTTCTGTTACCCCACCCATCATGGCCGACAAACGCTCTTTAAGGGACTACTTTGCCTCGATTACGGCCACTCCGCCTTCATGTATCGTTCTTCCGCCCACTCCGACCGCGCAATTTGAAATTAGCCCCGCGACTATTTCTATGTTTCCCACTTTTCATGGCCTTGAACGCGAGTCTCCTTATACTCACTTGCGGAAATTTCTCACTGTGTGCGCTACTTTTAAAAATCAAAACTTGGATGAAGAGAATGTTCGTCTTCGGTTGTTTCCCTTTTCTCTTCACGATAATGCATCCATGTGGCTCCATTCTTTGCCCCCAGATTCTATCCAAACTTGGGAATAACTTGTCAAGAAGTTCATGTCTAAATTCTATCCCATGAGCAAAACAAATGAAATACGCCAAGCAATTCAGGATTTTAGACAAAAGCCTACTGAACAATTTTATGAAGCATGGGGCCGTTTTTAGGACTATATAATAGTTGCCCACATCACGGTCTCGAGAAAATTCGCTTAGTCCATAGTTTTTACAATGGTCTTATCCCTTCTTCTCTCACCATGATTGAATCCATGCATAAAGGGAAGTTCGTGCATTTAACCCCCACTGTCGCTTATAATTTTCTCCTTGAATTAGGCGATGACTCCCAAGATTGGGATGCTACTAATGCATTTCAAGATCCAATTTTCCACGTGTAGGGAACACTTCTAAGGTAAAAAATGATCCTGACTTTAAAACTTTACTCCACAACTTACACTCATTGACTAAAACCGTTGACGCTCTCAGTTGTACTATGCAACAAAATGTTACACTTTCTAAACAGGCAATGACTGTCACCGATTCTAGTCCTTCCTCTTGCAGTGTCTGCTTAAGTCAAGATCATTTAGCTCATTTGTGCCCCCTCATACAAGATGATCCCGAACCAACCATGGCCTAAGCCTATGCCTTTGATACGACTCGAAAACCCATTCCCCCGTCATTTACTTACAATCCTAACAATAGGAATCACCCCTATTTCTCTTATAAGTACAACCACAACTCCGCTCCTTCCCAACCACAACAACATGTTGGTGGTCCCCCTGGGTTTCCACACAACCCACAAAGGAAACCTCTCCCTCCTGTCCCGCATCAGTCTGCTCCTTACCATCAATCGCACTTTCCATCTTCCTTTGTCCCCTACGGCGGACATTCAAACAACAATAATCAGCTTGTTCTCGTTCCCCCTCCTTCCTTTGAGTATTCACAACCGCTTAATTCTCAGCGCGAGTTGGTTCCTCAACCATATTATGCCCCTCCGCCCAATTCCTCCGCCTCTTCTCTCGAGAATCTCCTCACTTAGTTTATTACTAATCAGACTCAAGCCCTCCAACGGCTTGTGCAGCGTTTTAACCAATTCGAGTATGAGCGAGAGAAAGGTCATTTTCCCAGTCAAACCATTGCTAACCCTAAGGGGAATGGCAAAGACTCGGCCTACGAGGTTAGTTCCACTTCCAATCCACCCAATTATCAAGCGGATATGAAAGCGGTGTCTACTCTTCGCTCAGGAAAATAAGTTGACAATGGTGTTCATGCTCCCACTGATGTCCCATGCCCGACCCTCCCACCTTTAGCATTTATCCCTAAGGTTACCCCACCATCTAAATCCCCATCTCACACTGAGTCTAATCCTCCTGAGCCCACCTCTGTTTTTGTGCCCAATGCTCCCTTCCCTCATTGGTTGGCTCCCACTAAGAAACCCAACAATTTGATGAGATCAAGAAAGTCTTTTGAATGTTCACATTAACATTCCTTTCCTCATCGCGATTCAACATGTCCCCTCGTATGCCAAATTTTTGAAGGACTTGTGCATTATTAAGCGTAGGACCAATGTTCCATGTGATGCTTTCCTCACTGAGTAAGCTACGTCCCTTCTCCATAATAACGGTGTTGTGAAGTATAAAGACCCTGGTCGTTCGACTGTATCTTCCACGTTAGGCCACAAGTTCACTACTAGTGCTTTACTTGATCTTGGGGCTAGTGTTAATTTGTTACCTTACTCCCTCTACCTAGAGTTAGGTTTACAAAACATGAAACCTAAACATGTAACTCTTCAACTTGATGATCGTTCCGTGAAAGTACCTAAAGGTATCGTTGAAGGCATTTTGGTGAAAGTTTCAGACTTTTACTATCCTGTGGATTTCATCATCTTAGACACTCCTGAGCCCGACCCAACCAATAATCCTATCATATTGAGTATCCCCTTTCTGGCCACTTCCAATGCCCTCATCAATTACTTGATGGGTCCATGAATCTCTTTTTGTCAATATGACGGTAGAAGTCAATATATTCCACCTTATACAAAAATCGACTGATGTCGATTCTATTGATGAGGTGTGTGTAATTGACTTCTTAGTTAATGAAATGTTGGACCAAACTTACCCTGCTGATCCTCTCCAATAATGTTTAGCTCATTTTGGATCCGACTTTGACATTAATTCCTCCATCTCTGTACTCAATGCCCTGCTAGATTCCACTCCACTGATGGACACTTCCTCTAGGGATCCTCCCTTCAAGCCCCTCTATGTTGAAACTATTTACTCTCTGGATCATCCCGTTCGACCTTCTGAAATCCCGGTCACATCCGCTTCCTCCACTTTAGGCACCGAGAACTCTCCGAACTATATTTTTATATCTGACTCCGATATCACTCCTGCGCCACCTACTAGTTTGGAGCTTAAGCCCTTACCTCTCTGCTTAAAATATACTTTTTTAGGCCACAACAAGCATCACCTTGCAATTATTGCTTCCGAGTTGACCCCTGCGCAACAAGAGAAATTAGTCCACACTCTTACTCAACATAGCACTGCTATAGGATGGACCATTTTAGACATTCATGGTGTGAAACCCAATGTTTGTAGTCATCGTATTCATTTAGAGGAGCACACCAAGACTTCTCGTTAACCCCAACATCGACTCAACCCTGCTATGAAAGAAGTCGTGCGTGCTGGGATTTTAAAATTGCTCGATGCTAATATTATCTACCCTATCTTAGACAGTTAGTGGGTTAGTCCCATTCATGTGGTACCGAAAAAGTCTGGTGTCACCGTCATAAAAAATAGTGACAATGAGCTTGTTCCCACCCGTATGCAAATGGGCTGGCGTATTTGTATTGACTATCGAAAGCTAAATGCGATCACTCGTAAGGACCATTTTCCTCTTCCCTATATTGACCAAAGGCTCGAATGGTTAGCTGGTCATGCGTATTACTGCTTCCTTGACGGCTATTCAGGATACAACTAAATTCCAATTGCCCCTAAAGACCAAGAGAAAAATACCTTCACCTGTCCCTTTGGTACTTTTGCCTACTCTCGCATGCCCTTTGGCCTTTGCAATGCACCTGCTACTTTTCAACGGTGTATGATTAGCATTTTTAGCGACATGGTAGAACGTTTTCTCTAAATCTTTATGGATGATTTTTCTGTGTTTGGTTCTTCCTTCGAGCAATGCCTTTCTCACCTCACTATGGTCCTCAAACGTTGTCAAGAAAAGAAATTGGTCCTTAATTGGGGAAAATGTCATTTCATGGTAAAAAAGGGGATTGTTTTAGGTCACGTAGTCTCTCACGACGTTATTGAGGTAGACAAAGCAAAAGTTGACATAATTTCCTCGCTTCCCATTTCTAAGTCTGTTAAGGACATTCGCTCCTTCTTAGGACATGCGGGCTTCTACCGTCATTTCATCAAGGACTTTTCTAAAATCGCTCGACCTTTAACATCACTTTTATCCAAAGATGTTCCCTTTGTTATTGATGATGCATGTGTTGCTTCTTTTGAGCGCCTTAAAGTCGAGCTCACCTCTTCTCCTATCATTCAGCCTCCTGATTTGTCTTTACCATTTGAGCTCATGTGTGACGCATCTGATTTTTCTCTAGGTACTGTACTTGGTCAGCGGGTTGACAAGCGCCAGCACGTCATTTATTATGCTAGCAGAACCCTCCATGATGCTCAACTTCATTACACGACCACCGAAAAAGAGTTGCTAGTTGTCGTATTCGCACTCAATAAGTTTCAATCTTATTTCATCGGTTCACCTATCATCGTTTACACTGACCATGCCACCCTGAGGCACCTTCTTTAGAAGAAGGATTCTAAGCCACGTTTGATACGGGGATTCTCTTGCTTCAAGAGTTTGACCTTGAAATTCGAGATAAGAAAGGGTGCAAAAATTTAGTTGCAGACCATCTCTCCCACCTCACTATTACGACTACATCTGATCCTGTCCCTATTTCTGAAACATTTCTCGATGAGCAATTTTTTGCTATCTCCACCTCTCCTTGGTATGCTGATATTGTTAATTTCCTTGTTACCGACCAACTGTCCAATCATTGTTCGAAACAAGAGCATTCTAAGTTCATGGACTGGGTGAAATTTTACTCTTGGGATGATCCCTTCCTTTTTAAGTATTTCTCTGATCAAGTCATTCGCCGTTATGTTCCTGACCATTAACAGTCAAGTATTCTCTCCTTTTGTCACGATGGTGCCTGTGATGGCCATTTTAGCTCCAAGAAAACCGCCACCAAAATTTTGTAAAGTGGTTTCTACTAGCCCACTCTTTTTCGAGATACCCACCACTACTGCCAGGCTTGTGCCAAATGCCAATAATCTGGGCGTATCTCTCGTCGTCACATGATGCCCCTCACACCCATTCTCATCGTTGAAATCTTCGATGTATAGGGCATTAATTTCATGGGTCCTTTTCCCTCATCTCATGGCTTCCAATATATACTAGCTGCAGATGATTATGTTTCCAAATGGATTGAAGCCAAAGCTTGTCGCACCAATGACCATCGCATTATGGTCACATTTCTTAAGGAGTTTATCTTCACACGTTTTAGAACTCCAAAAGCTATCATCAGTGATGGGGGTACACATTTATGTAATCGAGTCTTTGAACATCTCATCAAAAAGTATGGTGTTACCCACAAAGTTGGTCTCTCCTAGCACCCTCAGACTAGTGGTCAAGTTGAAGTTTCCAACCGTGAAATCAAGAAATATTAGCAAAAACAGTTAATCCTAATTGGAAAGACTGGTCCTTATGCTTGAATGATGCTTTATGGGCGTATTGTACTGCTTTTAAGACTCCGATTGGCATGTCTCCTTATCGCTTGGTCTTTGGTAAACCATGCCACTTACCTGTCGAGCTTGAATATCATGCTTATTGGGATGTTAAAGCCCTTATTTTTGATATCGACGAGGCTGGCATTCATCGAAAGCTCCAACTTAATGAATTAGTGGAGATACGGAATGATGCCTATGATTTGTCCAAGAAGTACAAGGACAAAATGAAATGGATCCATGACCAAAGCATCCTCCACAAAGAATTCCACCCTGGTCAGAAAGTGTTATTATATAACTCCTGTCTTCATCTCTTTCCCAGGAAGTTAAAAACCCGTTGGTCTGGACCCTTTGTTGTTGAATCTATCACTCCTTATGGTGCCATCACTGTTCATAATAATAAGGATGGTAGCTTATTTTAGGTCAACGGCCAACGATTGAAGCCTTTCTTAGAGCTCGGCCCCTCACACATTGAAGAAATTGACCTTGTTGACATTATTTATGAGGACTGACGATTCAGTCTTGTTTAGGGGTGATACTTATCACCCCATTTGTCTGTCGCCCTGTGCCTTCATCGACCTTATCTTTAGGGTGAGATTGGTTCGGTCTGGGTGAAGACATTAAACTTAGTGCTACCGGGAGGCAACCCATTTTTCATTGTTTCTGAGTATGAGTCTTAACCTGTTTGGGGGTGGTGTTTCACACCACCCAATGATTTTCACATGCTTTATAGACTTGTACGTCCTTTTGTATCGCATATGTTCTTCAGGTTTCATATATGCTCCAAGGTGCGGTACATTTCACTAGTGGTTCATTATGGTACTATCTTTCCTCTTTTGTGCTTTTCAATTTTATATACGATTTTAAACATCGAGGACGATGTTCTTCTTTGTTTGGGGGTGGGAAATTTATCAAAAGTGTACCTCTTTTGACAATTTACAGAAACAAGTGATTTTAAATTTTTGTACTGTTAAAAATAAATTTTAATGACATGATTTGTCTATCATCCCTCTTTTAGAAATCTCGGAATACCTGTGTTTAACGCCAAAAATACACTTTTTACAAATAAATTAATTAATACCTCTAAAAGCGTACTTGCACTATGAATTCCTAAACTCGGAAATTTTACACTATCACGTTTACAATCAAAAGTTGAAGAGTAATTATATTCTCAAAAGAGCCTTAAAAGATCACTAGTGGAGACTTAAACTCGTGAGATTTTGGCTTTTCACCTTTTTGAGGGTTTTTACGTATCTCCGAGTCACAAGTTGACTCAACTTTCTTTAGGTACCACACTTAGTTGTTGCATGATCTCATTAATTTTTTTTAAAATTTGGCTTAATCACTAAGAATGACATTACTTTCGAGTTGTAAGAACCATTTGTCTTATAGTTTTTCCCAAGCATTAAACCGATTTTTCCATACACTTACCATATTATCATTCAACCATTGTCCATATTTTCCTTACCCATATATGTTCCATATACCATCCATATATCATTCCCTATCATTACCATCGTTTTTGAGAAAACGAGTGTTTGAAATTATAAATGTAAATTGTCTTCATTTTCGTTATGAAAAGAAAAATGTATCGCAATAAAAAAAAGAAAGTATTATATAGAAAAGAGGAAAAATAAATATGCGATGATAAATTTAACAGATAAAGTTAATAGTCAATCAAAGTGTGCCACACTCTTCTCAAAACACCCCATCATCCATCCTCTTCATTAGCCTCTCATACCTTTCATAAATGACATTTTTCACACTTGGTAAAGTGTTCTGGCAAACGAAAAGATTATGTGGTGAATAACTTGACATTCTCAACATAGTGGTTATCATTCCTTCATGAGATCAATTTTTTTTTCACGTATCCGTCCTTTTTATAAAGTGTGTGAGACGTTTGAACTTGTTTAAATTTACTCACCTCCTCACACACTAGAGAGATACACTTACCCAATTCCCAGAGAGTTCGATTCAGAGAGATATTTCTTGTGAGA
This sequence comes from Sambucus nigra, assembly GCA_949130495.1. Lineage (NCBI taxonomy): Eukaryota > Viridiplantae > Streptophyta > Magnoliopsida > Dipsacales > Adoxaceae > Sambucus > Sambucus nigra. The sequence continues at coordinate 504,107,565 of OX422211.1, read as the reverse complement.
ATTGAAGTCAAAGTGTTGATTCTATAAAGGCGGTCATAAAATTACTCTAATGATACTTAAGATTACTTCACACTACACATGCTGAGTTTTAGGAAGGATTATGCTTTTTTAGTATTAAATAATTTTATATCTTATAATTGAATACGGTAGTCCTTGATGTCCTTTTAAAGTTAGGTTGTATAGTGTTTCATTGTCAAATTAAAAATTGCATTTAAATAAGTTTTGAATTTTGTGGGTACATTCACTGCAAACTCTCACAAGATACCACTCGTCCTGTAGGGCAACCTATAGGTTTAACGGCTTGTTGTACATGCTAAGTGCAATCGTCAGTGCCTGCGAAAGTGGCACACTTTTGGTTACTTATCTCTATTTTATCTCTAATTTTTGCTCGAGGATTAGTAATGTTCTGTTTGGGGGTGATGTGATAAGCACCAATAGTGTCTATTTTATACGTTGAATAGATACATTTTAGTCACTCATTTTAATTTAAAATGGCCTTTAGGTGTATTTTATTATTTTCAGGTCAATACGCAGTCGCATTGTTAAATAATGCTAATTCTAGTCAATTGCGACGCAGAAGCGGTCAAAAGCGTGCATCGAAAAAATTAAGGCGACCGCGAAGTCAGGGTTCCTATTTGAGCGTGCCGTGATGTGTTCCGATGCCCCGAACCAGTCCCGTAACCTTAACTTAGCCCAGACCGAGCCCAGTCCATCACCCTAGCATGTGTGTGTTGAATTTGTACCTTTTTAGATTTTCTTAGATTTTTATTTTGAGTCGTTTTATTTTTAGGATTTATTTTAGATTTATTTAGGATTTCTAGAATTTATTTGCATATTTTTATATTTGATTTTTATTAGTGTATTTTTATTTTTATTTTGATTTTTATTAGTTTTTATTTTATTTCACTTTATTTGGATTAGTTTTTAGGATTTCAATTATTTTTAATTTATTTAGATTTTACATTTTTAGGATTTTAGTTTTTAGTTTAATAGATTTTTATTATTATTTCTTTTTAGTTTCAATTTTTTTATTTGAGTCTTTATTTTATTTTTAGAGTAGTATTTTATTTTTAGATTTTTAGTTTTGTTAGTTTTATATTTTTTTTAGCTGTGTTATTTTTAGGGTCACAACTTAAACACACACCACATACCCACTCACACCTACCTATCATACATTGTCCTACACATAAATAAACCCCCCATCCACACACACATTTCCTATACTCTCACCCACCTAATCAAACCACCCTTATTCTTCAACCTCCATCTCTCTCTCCCCTAAAAAAAACCATTAACCCAACAAAAATACCACCATCCCATCATCCTCAAACTTCACCACCACCAAAGAAACCCAAAACCCGTGGGCGATCCCTGCCAACCCGCGACTCCAGCCGGACCCAACCCAACTTGCCACGCATCCACCTACTACCCTGATCCAAGCGCGCCCATCGGAGCTACTCCCGCTGGCATTAATGCCGACCTCATCTCCGATCGAAACATGACCCGCGAATTTGCCCAGTTTTTAAAAATGGATTTTTGAGACATTTCGGAGCCATTTTTGGAGAAAACGTATGAGTGAACAAAATGCATAAATAGGATTTTCTATGAGGCAATGAGGACGGAATAACCAATTTAGGAACCAAAACAGCGCAAAATAATTTTTAAGATGACTGTTTAACTTTTAAATGATTCTTACTTTACCCAATTTTATAGACTTCTCAAATTTAAGAAGTTGTTCTACAATTCAATCCCTAGAATGATGTTATTGAATTTGTGTCTAGATGGAGAGTCTCATGATCTAAATATCATAACTTTTGATTTCATTTTGTTTGTACAAGTGGATTCATTCCATATGTAATCCTATTCCCAATTATGACGTATATTCATTAAATCACAAAATATCATCAATTTTACTAAATTCAAAGGCCCTACTCTACATAGGTATTATAACTCAAAAAAATTTCAAGATAAATACTTGCCTTATATTTAAGTGGTCTGATTTTGATCCTTTTTTATGAAGCTTCTCTTCAAATCCTTTCTCCAAGAGTGGTTGTGATGCTAAATTGCGCTTGAATTCTCCAAAACCCTTTCTTGAGCTCTAAGAAAAACTATTCCTCTCCTTTCTACTAGCCTCCAATTGTTTTATAATTTATTTACCCTGATCTCACATCACCACAACTATATAAAATACTCAAAATATAGAAATTACTTTAACCATAGGTTATAAAATAACTAAATTGCCCTCTCGAGTTGTCAATTATGTCTAAAACTACCCTGGGACCCAAACTACACACCTCAGTATACTATGTTGACTGTTTCGACCCTTATGGACTTGACCGTAACCTTAAAATCATCATCCAAGTTACTCATAATTTATTTTCTATCTCTACCTTATTTAGTCCGCTCACGACATCTGTTTAAGATATCATACTGTCACGTCACTGTAATTCGTTGTGACGTCAATTTTATAATTGCTATTCACTTAGTAATTTTATTCAATAATCATTAATCATTTCTCTCCGATTAATAATTTAGTTAACCCTCATATTTCTATTAAATTATGTCACACGTGTAATTTAAATTTTAACCAATTTAATTCATTTTTAATTCTTTAAAAATACGGGTTATTACATACTTCTACCCTTACAAGGGAATTTCGTCATCAAAATTCAGACATACCTACCATAAATAATTATCACTACTGCTCACTCATGTCATCCTCCTTTTCCCATGACATTATGGTGCCCCCACTGATCTCTAACCAAGCGTACTAACTTTGATCGTAGTTTACGCTCACTATGATCAAGTATCACCAATGGTCTCTCCTCATATGAGATGTCGATTGCAAGTCAATATCCTCTAGTGGAACATGCAAAAATCTCTCTCAGTCTTTCGGTATCTCTTAAGCGATGACATGTGATACACATCATGAATCCGCTAAAGATGCTCTATTAATCCAACCTATAAGCCACTGGTCCCACCCTCTCAATAATCGGAAACGGTCCTACATATCTCTGTGCCAATTTCCCTTTCTTTTCAAATCTCATCACTCTTTTCTTAGGAGACGCTCGTACCAATACCTGGTCACCCACTTTAAGCTTAACATATCTCCTATTTGCATCTGCGTAACTCTTCTACCTATCTTGAGCTATCCGGATGCATCCTCGAATCAACTCAATCTTAGCAGTGGTCAATTAAATCATCTCTAGCCCCAGTAGTTTATTATCTCCTACCTCTAACCAATAAGTAGGCGAACGAAAAGGCCGGCTGTATAATGCCTTGAATGGTGCCATGCCGATAGTAAATTTGTAAGAGTTATTATACGCAAACTCCACCAAAGGAAAGTACTGCTCCCATCCTCCCTCGAAATCAAGCATACACATGCGCAGCATATACGATGTACTCAATCGTAAATATGTCTCCATTGCCTCCTGGAAACTCTGTCAAAAATAGGATACAAAAATCTTCTCCCGATTGTACACAATATTATGCGGGACCCCATGTTACCGTACTATCTCAGCGATCGATAACAGTGCATACTGGTTTGTCTCAAAATCAGTACGAACTAGAAGAAAATAAGCCTCCTTGGCCAATCGATACACTATCACCCGTATAGAATCGTGACCTTGTTGTGATAATGGTACCCCACTGATAAAGTCCATGGATATACTCTCCCATTTCCATACGAGAATCTCTAATGGCTGCAACATCCCTGTCGATTTCTGGTGGTCAACCTTCACTAGCTGGAACATCTAATCCCTACCAGGATGTACTGTAAACCGAGACTAGTGTGCCTATGACATCACTGCATGTCGTAAATCATCACCCTTTAGAATCACTGGTCTCCCATTAAAATGTAATCCACCCTCTAAACTGATCGAGTATGCCTCTATCTCATCAGCTAGTAACTAATGAACTTGATCCTGTCAATACTGATCCTCTACGTGTGCTTTCACTACCCTTTTCATAATCTTCGGTGTGAGTGATGATACAGACATACATGTCATAGCAATCTTATCATCATGTCTAAGCTCTCTCCACTTCGCATTCTAAATCGCAACTAGCTCAACTGCTAGTCTACGGATTAATACGTCAGCCACAATATTAGCCTTTCCAGGATGATACTGAATATTAAACTAGGAATCCTTCACGAACTCCAACCACCTCCTCTGCCTCATGTTCAAATCCTTTTGCATGAATATATACTAAAGTGGTTTATAGTCCATGAATAAAGTAAACTGCTTGCCTAATGAATAATGCCTCCAAATCCTCAAGGCAAATACAACAACGGCTAACTCCAAATCATGCATAGGGTAATTCTTCTCATGGAACTTAAGTTTATGTGATGCATATGGTATAGCTCTCTAATCCTGCTATAATACACCCCCAAGTCCCTGCAAGGATGCATCAGTATAAACACAATATGCTACTCCCCCCTTAGGCAGTGCAAGTATGAGTGATGAGGTCAACTTTTCCTTTAGCTCATCGAAATCTAACTGACAATGGTTATCAAAAATAAACGACACCCAATTATGAGTCAAGTTTGTCAACGAACCTGTAATCTTCGAGAAACCCTCAATGAACCCCTAGTAATATCCTACCAACCCCAAAAAGCTATGAACTTCGATCAGTGTCATGGTCTATCCCCACTCGCTCACCACCGAGACCTTACTCTAATCAACTACTGTACCATTCTCATACATTATGTGGCTCCAAAATTGTACCTCCTGAAGCCAAAACCCTCTTTTACTAAACTTTGCATATAATTGGTGTTCTCTGAGTGTCTTTAAAACCTTTCATAAATGCACGAAATGCTTATGCTCATAATTAGAGTAAACCAGAATATCGTCAATAAACACAATCACAAACTGGTCAAGGAACTCTCGAAAAACTCGATTCATCAGATCCGTAAGCACTGTTGGTGCATTAGTGAGTCTGAATGGAATCACTCTAAACTCATAGGGCCCATATCATGTCAGATAAGCAGTCTTAGGAATATATTCCTCCCCAACGCATAACTGATGATAATCGAATCACAAATCAATCTTGAAGAAGTAAGTTGCTCCGCTCAGCTGGTCGAATAGATCATAAGTACGAGACAGTGGATATTTATTTGAATCGTGACCTGATTCAACTCTCTGTAGTCAATATATAATCAAAGTGATCCATTATTCTTCCTGAAAAATAACACCAGTGCACCCCACGATGAAGTACTCTGTCGAATAAAATCCTTCCCCAAGAGCTGCTGAATCTTCTCTCTCAACTCCCGCATCTCAGATGGGGCCATATATAGAGTTCTCAAGCTATAGGTCTCGTACCCAGTGCTAGATCAATAAAAAATCAATTTACCTTCTAGGTTGCAATTCGGTTATATCCTGGAAGACATCCTCGAATTCCCTCACGACTAGAATCGAGTCTAACGAAGCCACCACTTCCCGTGAGATCTCTTCCTCAATGTAATATAGATGAGTGCTCGACCCTTATTCAGGAAGAGGTATCACCACTAAGAACATATCCTGTCCTAGTATCGCAAATACAATAGTCCTCCCGTAATAATGTACCGTCACCCGATAACCCACAAACCAATCCATCCCTAAGATAACATTATATCCCTCCATATCCAATACAAGAAGATCGGCAACTAAACACAATCTACCCACCTCGATATCTATACCACTACAAATTGAATGTATAAGTGACCCACTACCCATTGGTGACTCCACACACATAAGGAGACTACCAGTTATCTTTAATAGTCCAACAAATCATGCAAATCTAGTCTTGATAAAATAGTGTGATGCCCAGTATCAAATAAAACACTACCCATAAGCATATGTATAGTAAATGTACTCGCTACTAATGGTGATGCCTAAGGGTCCTGCTGAATGGAGGCATGTTGAACGTTATTGACATGCCCATACTGAAGTTGTCCCTTCTGTAGAGGAGCGAATGGGGATGGTTTCGCAGGTGGCCTTTGTGCCTGCTGTTCCTGTGATGCACCCTGCTTCTGTAGCTCTCTTCCTTGCTATAGGCAACCCCTCCTCTTGTGGTTCGTCTGTCCAAAAATAGAGCACTAGACTGAAAACTCGCTTCGATGTTAACCTTTGAATTCCTTGATGGTACTGACCCTAATTTTGGCCCTACTGTTGATAATCTTTCTTTAGGTGACTCGTCTCCCCACAAATATAAAACCGACCAGTTAAATTTTTCTTCTTTTGACCCTGTTGGTCCAATTGAGGCTTCTCCTTAACTTATTACGGACATAGTTGGCGCTTATGCCCACCCTTTCCACATGTAAAATATCTCCCTTTGAAATATCCCTACTCTTAGATGTGTTAGCCCTGGTGGATTTGACTCTAGTGTCTATCTCTATTATTCTCTTGACCCTAACGACCTCGAGTATCCTGTCGTTGTTGCTTCGGTGTTACATTGTTACTGTTTCTTCTTGACTTGCTGGGCTGACTAGGTTCCCTTTTTTTTGTTCCTATCAGTTGGATACTATGATATCGATAGTGTAATAATACGGCAGTAACTGCTTGTGCCTATTATCAGTCACCTCTGTGACGGTTACCATACCTTGTGGCATTAGAGGTACTCGCTGATTCTTTCTAGCATCACCTCTTCCGATGATCCTAGCCTTTCGTTCCTTCCTAGGTGACATATGAAAATAGATCTAATTGTATGAGTTCACCGACAATACAAATATAACCTCAGAAGAATGTAATCTCAAATACGTGATTATGAATACAATAGTGCTAATAATAGGGCTCTAAGTCAAAGAATGCTATGATGAAATCGCAATAAGTCATACAGATCTTATGGACACTAGGACCTAATGGTCTGATACCATCTGTGACACCCTGCCTATTTTAATCTTGGGTGTTCAGTCCATTATTAAATTAAATCGAAATCATTAATGGTATCATTCTTAGCATCACTGTCGAAAACTTGTTATTTACTAATCACCTATGTTAAATTAAGTTAGTGACAATATTTTCATTTATTATTAACACATGCAAAAATAATTTACATGAATTAAACCAATCATTCATGAATCTAATCTAAAAAATCACATGACAGATATAAATAATTAAATAAAGGAGACCGAATAAACCATTGATTCTCTTACTAAATTAATCCAACCACAATCTGAAACAAGTAAATAATACCTTAATACAGTCTGATGTATAACTGAAATAAATAAATAGTCTGAAGGCAACAAGCCCAGATGAATTGATAATAAAATCTCCTATCTAGAAAGAATGAGCTGAAGCGTCTAAGAAAATATCCTGTAAGCCTCCACACTACTGCAGCTACGTGTTACTGGATAAGATCTCTAAGATGGGCATCCATGTGGTTGGACACCTAAAGTGTTTTGAAAATATTTTGACACGGTTTAGAGCCCAAGTAAAATATTTTGAAAATATTTATCAAGTATTTAGATCACAATTTAAATCAGTTAAGTATTACACATGTATTATTCACATACACTCACTTGAGATTCTCATCTCTCAACTAATGTGCACGCTCATCACAGTCTACCTAACTAGTATCCCCTGTCCAAGTATCTAAGGTATCTGACTACTCTCGATAAGTCCAATTCTCAAGTATATCCCCATACTATACAGTACAACAATTTCAATAATGAATTATTTATTCTCATTTTATTATTGAGGCACGTACTTAAATTTCACCACTTAATTTTCTTTTTTGATATTCATCATCTATCAATTCTAATATTTCATATAAGTAGTTATATTACACGGGGACATATATTCATCACACATACAATATATACACAAAAATATAACATCCCCAGAATGGTTCCTCATGATGCTGGCATACTCTGCTATCAAGTCTATGTACTTCTCGTACTCAATAAAGGACTATTAGTTCGTCATGTTTCCTCAAAACCAAAATAAATTAACATCATAGTGGAGGCAAACATGGTTCGAATACTTTGGGATACACACATGCCTAACGTACACAAATGTCCTATTAATCCTACTAATACACTACACATAATGGACTGCCCTAAGTTCCATGCCCTGGGGCACTAATCTAGACCTCACTGGAATCGTCAAGGTGGGAGCGCCCTATGTGCGTAAACCTCCTGATAGCAGGCAACGTAGGTATGTTCACACACATAATCAAATAAAATCTATAGGTATTCATATAACCTATTTATATATTATTCAGTAGGTATACACACAACCTAATTTCATCAATTCGTACGTAGTATATATTTCACTCGCATATTTCATGTACCATAATTTTCAATTAAACTTTCGTTTCACATAATTTCGATTATCTTTCACTATCTAAGGGTCCTATTCACCCCTTACTTAATATCACTAGTTTAAGATATGAATTGGTGGTCATGTGCTCACAACTAAAAGATCTATCTCCAAGACCTAACACCTAGGGTCGTTCAAATGACACACCTATCTCGTTTGAACAATTTACACATTCTTGAGTATCAAACCCATTTAAAATAACCTCATAGTTCACTATCCAAGTATAGACCAATAATCACAATCAATCAATCGAGACAACCTATAACGGAACTACAAACCAAAAATAGTACTTCTTAAAATTTTCCCATTAATCTGCTGAGATTTTTAAAATGCAATTTTGAGGCTTTTCGAATATGTTTTTGGAGAAAACGTATCAGTGAACAAAATGCAGAAGCAAGATTTTCTTTGAGGAATAGTGGATGGAATAGCCAGCTTCGGAACCAAAATAGCGCAAAATAGTTTTTAAGATGACGATTTAAGTTTTAAATGATTCCTAATTTACCCAATTTCACAGACTTCTCAAATTTAAGAAGCTGTTCTACAATTCAATCCCTAGAATGATGTTATTTCATTTGTATCTAGATAGTGGGTCTCATGATCTAAATATCATAACTTTTGATTTCATTTTGTTTATTCAAGTGGATTCATTCTACATGTAATCTTTTCCCAATTATGAGGTATATTTTTCAATTTTACTAAATTGAAAGGCCCTACTCTACATAGGTATTATAGCTCAGAAAAATTTGCAAGATAAATACTTTCCTTATATTGGAGTGATTTGATTTTGATCCTCTTTGATGATGCTTCTCTTCAAATCCTTTCTCCAAGAGTGGTTGTGATGCTAAATTGAGCTTGAATTCTTCAAAACCCTTTCTTGGACTCTAAGAAAAACTCTTCATCTCCTATCTACTAGCATCCAATTGTTTTCTAATCTCTTTAACCCATCAACACATCACCACAACTATATATAATGCATAAAATCCCCAAGGTTATAAAATGACTAAAATGCCCTCTCGGGTTGTCAATTATGTCTAAAACTATCCCCTAACCCAACTACACACATCGGTATACTATTTTGACGATTTTGACCTTTTTGGACTCAACCGTAACCTTAAAATCATCATCCGAGTTAGTCATAATTTATTTTCTATCTCTACCTTATTTAGTCTGCTCACGACATCCGATTGAGATATCAACTTATCACATCACCGTCATTCGTTGTGACATCAATTTTATAATTACTATTCATTTAGTAATTTTATTCAATAATCATTAATCATTTCTCTCCGATTAATAATTTAGTCAACCCGTTATATTTCTATTAAATTACGTCACACGTGTAATTTAAATTTTAACAATTTACTTTATTTTTAATTCTTTAAAATTACGGGTTGTTACAGTCTTGTCCACCTATTCACCTTTCATATCATCATATGACTTTTTCGCAAGTTTGTGGACAATAAATTTCTTTACTCTAGTATGTATATTTTTATGCTCATGGACCATTGCTTTTCCTCACGAGCCTCATTCTCCCAAACGTTATTCCATTGGTCGACAAGTATATGAATATTTTAGGAAACTTTTTCTTTTAATACCAAAATATCATAACTTGAATCCCCCTTCAAGAATTTTTTCTGAAGGTTCTTCAATATATTTTCTTATGTTCACTTACTCGGGAAAGAACCCTTGCCTTCGAACCGGGTGGGAATGTAAAATTTATAAAATTGATCCTACACGTCACCCTTTGTAGAAGGACTAACTTCTTCTGGTTGTTTAATCCCTCAACGCCCATAGTCATCTTTTCAATAGATAAACAACCACTGTTAAAAATTTGGACATCATTATTTTTATCGGTAGTATTCTAGCTTATGGATTTCTTGGTAGCGATAGGTAGGGTGTTGGATTACCAAGTACTTGTTGAGTTTCATGACTCGGAGATGGAGCAGTAAACTGGACCTGTGGTGGAGTAGAGTATTGCCAACCCACAGGTAATAAAAATTGAGGTTGGGATGTAAGAGAGGATTTAGTTGGAGGTGTCCCTTTATTTAGTTGATTATCTTTGTTCTTGTTCGACATTACCTATAATACAAAAATATTAGTGGCGAATGCATGAGAGTCATGTTTACGACTATATATATGTATATATCTTTTCAACGTCTTTTAAAACATGCTCGATATGTCTGATTTCCCTCCAGTTGGTATTAGTATTTAACATTTATGAAATTTGGATGATTCCAACTAGGTAGGAGCATATCTATGATAACTTATAAAGGTTCGTGATAGGAACTCGAAATCCTTTCTTCTTCAACTTATTTGCAAGATCAATTTTAATGTGAATATGTCACAAGGCATCACAATATAAGTGGATTCTTCTTTTACATAGTTGTATCCACAATGGATGAATATTTTTATTCCTTTTATAACATTGTCACTAACGCCAATGCTCAATTTGTATTATGAATGCGAACTATACTCTGTACTTCCTCATCCGAGCATTTTGGCAAGAAAAATAGAATACAATCAAACAAGTATGTTTGCGAGGGATCAACTCCACAATTTGTAAGGTAGTAAAAAATTTCAATTTTTCTATTCCCTTACTTGTAAATAGGAGTTCCCTCTATATGGCGTGCACAAATAAAAGATGCTTTAGTGTGGTTCAAGTGAAACATCTCATACTCTTATTGAAAATAATTATTACCCTGACTCATTTTTTCGAAAATAATATATAGAAGGAGAGTGTGAATATGAGTCCTAGGAGTAATGGCCCTAATTAATCCTAAAATAATTAATTTTTCCAACTGATTATCATACATAACAAGTCCAACTGAAGTTCATTTTAATTAAATTAATCTTAAAATTACTATGTGTCGACCGAATATTCAAGTCCTTCCACTAATTTGTGTTCACCCAAATAGCAACCACTTAAGAAAGGGATGAACACAGACACAAAAATTAACCAAATATATATATGCATTAATATTCATCTACACAGTATCAACAAGTTCAATTTAAGTTCATTTTAATTAAATTAATCCAAAAATTACCATGTGTCCACCAAATGTGCAAGCCCTTCCACCAATTTGTTTCCATCCAAACAAAAATCACTTCAGAAAGGGGTGAACACAACCACAACAGTTAATAAAATATATATATGCATTAATATATATCCACACACTATCAAAAAGTCTAATTTAAGTTAATTTTAGTTAATTTCATCCTAAAATTACTATATATCCACCAAATATGCAAGTACTTCCACATATTTGTGTTCATCCAAACAGCAACCACTCAAGGACGGGGTGAACATGATCAAAACAGATAACCACATAGATATATGCATTAATATTCATCCTCACAATATCAACAAGCCCACTTTAAGTTCATTTTAATTAAATTAATCCTAAAATTATTATGTGTCCACCAAATGTGCAAGCCATTCCACTAATTTGCGTTAACCGAAATAACTAGCACTTAAGAAAAGGGTGAACACGGCCACAACATTTAACCAAACATATATATATGCATTCAAATTTATCCGCATAGTATTAACAAGTCCAATTCAAGTTCATTTTATTTAAATTAATCCGAAAATTACTATGTGCCCACTAAATGTTCAAGCCCTTCCACCAATTTGAGTTTACCAGAACAACACCCACTTAAGGAAGCAGTGAACATAACCACAACAGTTAACCAAACATATATGTGTTGATGAAAAAAAACTAGAATATATCTAATGATTTGATCAAAGATAAATAAGTAAATAATAGAGACAAGTAAGATTTTTAAAGTGGTTCGGCTGAAGGGAAAATCCTACGTCCGCTGTCTTGTATTGCCTGTTTTTCACTTGGATTGTATTTCGGTCCCTTTTGTTGTAGGGATTATAATGTATTTGTAGTCCACTAGGGGATCAAGAGTCAGAATGTTAAAGGATGGAATGCCTTTATAAATTAGGCATTTACATCATTACACGTTGTTCATAATGCATATGACTATTGGCGCTTTGTTGACAGTGTTGGTCGGGCTTTCTGGTGTTGGTCGGTATCCCAGTATAATGGTCGCACTTCTAGGCCTTGGTCGGAAGTTACTCCTTTCTGACTAGGATTATTTCCACAGTGGATGACACATGTTTAGTTCTGATTGGTCCACGTAGGTGGATAAATTTTGGTATCAACAGAAGCCCTCAATGTTCCATGCTTGATGCTTTCTTAAAAGTATGGACTATTTAGTTCTGATAGTAGCTTGGTCAACTTTTCTGATACTTGATCGGCTGTCGACTTTCCACACTTATAAAATTATCAACTTGGCTGATAATGTGTAACATGGATGGGATTTTTGTAATTACCTGTAATTATAACAAATCGTTTGGGGGGCAAATATGTCTTTTTTAGCTTAGTTTCCAAAATTTCAATCGTCATTTCCTTTAGTCATTATTTTTTGTCAATTTTTGAGGTAATCTATAAAGGCGGTAAAATCCCTGTTCTCTTCTACCTCAAGCTTTCTAGTATTTGCAGCTATCATTTGAGCTTTTCGTGCGATTGTTATTTATGTCCTTATGTTCTTGCTGAATCCTTAAGTATTTGTAAGAATTCTTTCTCTTTCTTCTTTTGTTCATCTTAATCCTGGTATATTCAGTAGTTTCTCTACACGAATTCAGGAGTGAATGGAATATTCCTTCGTGAGTGGATTTGGAACTCCCTAATCCACCTGTAGATCTTTTATCTTTATCTGAGGGCCATTGGTTCCCTTCTCTTTTCATTGCTGAATGTGGGTTTACTTTTCCCCCAAACCCCCTTTTGTCTTGAGTTTTGTCAATATTTTGACTTTGTACATGCTAGAATAGCCCCCAAAGCTTGGAGAGTTGTAAATGAGGTTTATAGATTGAATCAACTCCATAGGACCCATATAGGCATCCCAGAGATTATGTTTTCCTATAAATGGGTCACCAGTGATAGTACTTTCTATTTAAAAACTTGGGCTGTAAATACGGCTTTAGTAGTTAATCTCCAAACTCCAACAAAGACTATTTTGATCATGGTGTGATTGCCAATAATTGGCAATATGCACCCATGATAGGGAATGCAGTATACCAGGGGCCCAATTTCCCTCAATATGGCCATGGGATAAGTGGCAACACTATTATACAACTTTTTTTGATAATTTTATTAGTTATAATACTAACTATATTTGCTTTTTGTTGATTGCAGTTGATCAAAAGAGAAAGTGTCCCAAGGAGAATGATATCAGATTTATCGAGCTGAAATTTCTTTGGGTTATTCACCAAAAAATTAGAAAAGAACACATTAGGTTGGTGATCGAGATGGAAATAGAGAATCCGTGTAATACGTTAATCGTTGTTATCGGCTTCCAACTGCAATACAAAAACCTAAACTTTAGCTACACTCTTATGGAGTATAGTGGCTAGTTTGGGTATCGAATCCTCAGGGAACTAGTACGAGTGAACGTGATGACAAAGGTAAGACTGTTAACCCTAACTTGACTCTAAAAAGAAACAAAAAGATGATTGAGATGGGAAATAACTAATTAACTAAAAGCACACTAAATTAAACTACTGCAATAACTATGTGAGCAAAATTAACTAAATAAGAATGACTTAATAAGAATGAAGGGAAAACATGTTGGGAATACAATTCCCCAAACCCTACTGTGTTGCCCAATACAAAACTAGTCGTAAATTAATGAATTGATCAACCCCGGTCTTTAGTACTCCTAAGTATTATATATTTGAGGGATCGTAGCCCGCACAGTATGTAAGTAAATGATGAATTAAAACTCAGTCTTTAATACTCCTAAGTATTACACATATGAGGGATCATAGTCCACATCATATGTAAGCAAAGGATAAATTAAAGAAGTATCGTATTTACCAATACTCGTGTTGCTTTCTTAAGAATCCCGGTTACCTAGAACAAACGAGATCAGAAGTCTACAACGGTCATATCAGTTATACGACACGATTCAATCATTTATTTAATTTAGGGAACTAATTTTATACCCATGCAAACCACATCGGGTTGGGTTCATGCATCCAAACCCTTAAAAATATAGCCTAACATGGTGAAATTAGCGAAAACTAACTTATCTACGTTGCATGAACTCATAATTGCTTGGAAAGAGAAATTAAATATGAGAAATAATAATAAAAGTGCTGGAAATAAAAGTTACCAAGATTGAAGAACAAGAACATGCAAGAAGAAATCAAAGGTGGAAGAAACACTAGAAAAGCTCTTAAATTAAAGGTGCAAAATATGTAGATTCTTCTCCTAGATGTTCCCACTTGTTATTGAGCTTTTACATGAATGAAATATAAATAAAAAGAGTTCTAATGACTAAATATATAGGCTAGAGGCCATTTAGAAGAGTCTCCAAAACATAAAACTCTTTTGGTTAAAAGATAAGCACAAAATAAAAATCCCGTATCTGGAAATTTGTCACAGTTATAAAGCGTGACTAATTTTGTAATGGATCTGGAGCGTGACTAAAGGCCAGATCGGTTTGTTTTTCAATCTCTTCGGTTCGGGTCGTCCTTAACAGTTTTTTCTTGAATTGATTTCTCAATTTCAAGTGGGCATAACATCTTCACCGTAGCTCGGATTGGGGTGCCATTTTTTCAGTGTTCTTGTAATTTAGAGATCTTCAACTTTCTAGTTTTTCCAACCTCTATAATATGGCTATAAAATTAAGAAAATGCCCTTGAACTCTCCATTTCTGACTTTCTTTGACTAGTTTGCGTTCTCGTTCGCACTAATTTGCATGAAATACCTGTAAAACACATAAGAGATACACAAAATACGAAATACTTACCAAAAAGGGTTAGTAGCAGAAATATATGACAAATCCAAGCTATTTATAATGCACGGGATCATAAAAATACCAAAATTAAGGGGATAAATGTGAATAATTTATGCCTCATCAGTTGGCATCATATCTGTTGGAGTATAAAAACTCCATTACTTCCTTTATTTCTTGTCCAACTTCTGTTGCTCCCTCCTTGGTGATTGAGCTTGACCAAGACCTAGTATCCACTTCTTTTGCCACTATATCTGGCAGTGTTGAAGCTACTATAGGACCCTCATCTTCAATTGACTCAGATTTACCTCTTGCCACTGCCATGGTGAAGAGAAAGTTTCCCAATATTATGGGAGATATTACCACTACTGGCTCCATAAAATCTGCTGTTAGTGGGGCTAACAATAAGGATGAGGTTGGGAAGAATCCCCCAGCTAAACAGAATGACGAAGCCCATCTCAAGCGCTTAAATAAGGGCATTCCTTCCAGGTTGGCGAAAGGAACTACTTCTGGTACTGACTAGCGAGACTTGGTCAATTTTCTTGTGTACTCGCTCTCTAGTGGCTATTGTCCCTAGTTTGGCCAGGCAATTAATAAAGTCTGGTACTCTTCCAGACCATAGGGATGCTGCTTCTACACTGCCCCGCTCTAAAATCTCTGAAAGGGCTACTCAAAGCCTTTCTTTGGCAAGAGTTTTTTTCTTTTCATATTCACTTTTTTTTATAGCTCTCTTGTACTGACTTTCTCTGATTTCTTTTTGTAGTTCTTGGTTGATTTTAACCAGATGTTATAGAAGGATGATATCCTCTGTTCTTCTTCAAATGAGGTGGAAAATGCATTTGAATGCCTGAAGAAGTCATTGCTTGAATTCCAACAGGCATTGAAAAAGAATAGCAGAAATGGGAAACCAAAATAAAGACTACTAAGGGTGATGATGCAGTTGCTCGGGGGCAGGTTACCGAGCTACAGAAGAGTTTAGCTCATGAGAAGGAAAAGAGATGGAAGGCCAATGATTATGTGTTTAATAGAGTCTGGGATAAGGATAAAAGCATTGCCTCTGCTTAGATTAAATTTACAAGAAGAAATGCTTTAAGTATGGCTGGTCGATAGCACTCACGGAGGTTGGCATATCCCAGGACTCTGAGTTGTTCCTTAGTCATAATCCTGGTTCTCCTCCCAACTTGGATGAGGAGATTGAGGATGATGGAAGATCATAGGATTCTACTCTTGTCTTGGATTTTGATGATCAATAACAAGCAACAGTAGTTAGGTCTTCACTCCCCCTTCTTTTGATCAAGTCACTCCACCTATCTCTACTCCTTCCCAAACTGGGGCCACTTCTCACCAAAAGAAGGTGTAGACTTTCTTGGTGAACAGCTTCTGTTTTTACCTTTATTTTTTTTATTTGCTTCATATCAGTGTACTTGCAACTTGATTTTCATTAATGAAAATGTACATTTCTTTGTACTGGTCTTCCTCTGTTTCAAATTCTATGGTTAAACTGGATCAATTTTCCTTCAATGACTCCGAGCTACTCAGAAGATGTAATGATCTCTTAAAAGATGCTTATATGACTGTATCTGAGTAAGACCTATCCAACTTTCTCGAGGTTGATGTCTTTGATCAGGCTAAAGAAGCTTACCTATAATTGAAGTGTCTTTATGATTGGGTTATAGCCAATAATGTTGCATACTTTGAAATAATAAAAGATCTTCAAGAAGATCACAAGGAGGCTAAAGCTCTTTTGCAAGATGACTATGAGCGTAAGTATAAAGCTCTGAGTGAAGGTTGGGGTTTTGAGCAGAAGTTGGAAAAGCATACATCTTTCTTCAGGAGGCATGAATTTCTGCTTAATCGTTAGATAGAGGAGGCTATGCCCATCGCCAAGCTATTGGAAGAAGAGAATAACAATTTGAGTGACGAATTAAAATCATTAAGGGCTTCTTTCACTACTATTGTTGCTACTGATGATGGGGTTTCCTTCTTAGAGACTGAAAATGCTAGATTGAAGGAAGAAATGGAAGCACTGAAGAAAACTACGCATGTTTTTTTCCTGCCGAGCAAAAGTTAAACCTGGCCGAGCTATTATAAATGAGGCTAGGACTCAATAAACACTTTTTAACCAGGCTGCATAATTGAAAGCAAAGAATTTGTTCATTGCTGATATATTCAAGAAACTCCAGACTCAAGCTGAGTAACATTTTACTCAGTCTTACCAATTGCAAGCTAAAAATGGAGTACTAAAGAAATTGCATCATCAGGTTGAGATATTGACTTTCCAATTTCATAAATAGCTTAGGGAATTTTGGATGGAGGGATATAATGAGGCCCTTGGTCATTTTGATGATCGATTTAATCAAGCCCAACATAAAGGTTACAAGTGGGGCTGGACCAACTGCTTAACAGTTATGAAGGTGGAACATAACAGTAAAGTTTGGAACTGGTATGATCCTGGTTTGATATATTGTCAAGATACTCCTTTTAAATTGGACATTAGTTGGATCCTTGTCAACACTATTCCCCAATGCTTGATTTTAAAATACTTAGGGAATTATAACCTTCATGGTGAGTTATAGATTGTCTATCCTCCTCATCTTTGAGAGACCCCGAGCAACAGTAATAAAATTATGCTTCAATACATTAATTTTTAAACTCCCCTTACACTTGATATGACCCTCCAGCGGACATGGAATCAGTGCCGAGCTCCTCTAAAGCAGACGGTAATTATCCCGTAGAGTAGTTTTGTTCTTGTAATTCAGTTATAAGTGATATCATGCAATGATCAATTAAATGAATGAAATATTTGCTTAACTTATCTTCTCAATCTTTGGATATGAATGGCTTCTTTTCTTCATTAGTTCTATTGACACACTTAGGCTTTTACCCAAGTTTAGTACCAATTACCAATGATATTAGCATCATAGGTTCTACCAGTATACTTAGATTAAAATCCAAGTTTGATACTAGTTACCCATGTATTTCCATAGGTTCTACTAATGCACCTAAATTTTTAGGTTTTGCATTAGTTACCAGTGGTGACCAATCATATGTGGAATATGTGTCTACATTCCTTTTGAGGAATCTTCACAGCGTTCTTCCTTCTTGTTGCCCAGTTGGATAAAATCTATTATTTTACCCTTAACTCTATTGACCAAGTTTCTTAAGGACTTGAGATCCTATCTTACTTAGGTTTGTTTGATGTCGAGCAACTCTTGCTTGTGCCGACCAACTTTTGAACAGTACCAATCAATCAACTATGTAGGTGTTGTTTTGAACTCCGACCAACTCCGTGGTTATTGTTGTGAAGGACCAGTAATTAATTATGTGGTTGTTATTCTGAGCGTCGACAAAGTACGTGGGTGTTATTTCGAAGGACCAGTATTTTTGAATAACTTTTGAAAGGTTTTCTGACCAAGTATAACAATTTCTTGAAGAAAATGCATTAAGTATATGCATCAAGTATGTAGTGCATAACACTAGTACTCCCAAAAAATAAAA
This sequence comes from Sambucus nigra, assembly GCA_949130495.1. Classification (NCBI taxonomy): domain Eukaryota; kingdom Viridiplantae; phylum Streptophyta; class Magnoliopsida; order Dipsacales; family Adoxaceae; genus Sambucus; species Sambucus nigra. The sequence continues at coordinate 504,088,963 of OX422211.1, read as the reverse complement.
AATGGAGGAAATCGTTATTTTATTGATACGAAAATATCATGATTACAATTTTTCGCATTACATTACTGGTAATACTTTCTAAGATTTTTATCATGCCACAGATTTTTAAACTCTCCCCCTTCCAAAGTCTCAATTTTTTAGGTACCTGGTCGGACAATTGCTGAAATACGATATGGCCCATGCTAATTGGCTTAAAGTTTATTGTTCTTATGGATTACCTTCTTGATAACATAATATCCTTCCGTTAAGTTGGTCATCTTTATCATTTTGTTATCAAAATGTGTTGTCCTCTGCTGATAAGCATCATTTCTCATGGCTGCGTCTTTGCGTACTTCCTCCAGCATATCCAAATCTAATCTTCGCATCAAATCTCTAATAGGAGAATTAATGTTTAACACTTTATGAGTGGGCAGAACTAATTTTTGCAGGTATCACTGCTTCAGTTACGAAGGCCAACATGTATAGTGATTCTCTTGTAGCAGTCCTTGGAGTTGTTCGGTATGCCCACACAATGGAGTGTAGTTCATTAATCCAGTTTTCCTTAGCATCGTCAAGTCTTTTCTTCAGCCCATTGAGCAGAGTCATGTTTGTTACTTTGGTTTTCCCATTGCTTTGAGGATGTCCAGGAGAATAATGAAGCTTTTAAATGTTTGACTGGGCACAATAGGCAGCAAACTCCTCGTTGTCGAACTGAGTGTCATGGTCTGTAATGAAAGCATGAGGCAGACCATATCTAGAAATAATGTTTTTCTAGATGAACTGGTAAACTTTCTCATAAGGCATATCTATCAATGGTTATGTTTTGACCCATTTAGTGAAGTAATCCACATCTACAACCTTGTATTTAAATCTTCTATGGGTGGTCGGTAGTGGCCCGACCAAGTCTATCCCCCATATAGAAAATGGCCAAGGTGAAGCAATTGGAGTCAAAGAAGCTTGTGGAATTCTATGAATGCTGAAATACCTTTGGCACTTATCACATTTCCTGGCAAAAGGCCATGGAATCTACTCTCATAGTTGGCCAATAATATCCCTGTGTATTAATACGCTGCAATAATGATCTGCCCACTATGTGAGCTCCACAAGACCCTTCATGGAATTCCTCTATCAAGTCTTGAACCTCTGTTGTGTGAACACAACACTGCAGGCTAGTTGTTAATCCTCTCATATAAAGTACCCCGTTGTCCAGCACATATCTTGTTGCTTTATACTTCAACTTTTTGGTCTCGTTTGGGTCTGCTGGCAAGACTCCTTCTTCAATATAAGCTCTGATAGGATCCTCCCAAGATGACCCCATGTCCACTGTCATGAAATTAATCACCAGGTATTTATTAATATTTTTTTAACTAGAATTTCAATCGGAATAGTTCTTCGAAGCTCAATTCTAGTTGATGATGCCAAACGAGTAAGTGTGTCAGCTCAAACATTCTCTAATCTTGGAATTTTTCTCATCCTAATAGTTGGAAACTCTGTTATAACCTCTAATGCTTTGGACAGGTATCTTGTCATTTATTCTACCTTATCTCCATACAAACTCAGTATTTGATTCACCACCAATTAAGAATCACTGTATGCCACAATTTGCCCGGAGTTCAGCGATTGAGCCAAACATAGGCCCACGATGAGAGCTTCATACTCTACTTCATTATTTGAGGCCTAAAATTGGAATCATAGAGCATATTCAATATCTATCCCATCAGGAGTGTTGAATATTATACCTGCTCCACTTCTGGTTGCGCAAGAGGATCCATCAACATACAAGTTCCATACGGGGATATTGTTATTAAACGCTTAGTCTGTCAAAATCCTATGATGGAATTTTTTGCTCCTTGCTTCCTCATACTTCCTGGACATCTCTTATGATCTAGTGGAAGATTCTTATAGGTCAACAATGATAGCCCTAGTTGGACTATCCCTTCCCAGGTCTTACTCTGCCTAAATTACCTGTTGCTCGGGAACCTCTGGATAAGTGAATTCAACAAGGAAGTCTTCCACAACTTAGCCTTTTAAGGAAGACCTTGGTTTATACACAATATCATACTCCCCCAACTTTATTGCCCAATACATCAATCTCCCATACTTCTCCGATTTATGCAGGGCTTTCCTAAGAGGCATATCAGTGTACGCCAAAATTGTATGGGCTTGGAAATAGGGTTTCATTCGTTAGGAAGCCTCAATCAGAGCCAATGCTAACTTTTTCAGGCGTGGATATTTGATTTTTGCTCCTCGAAAGGCTTTGCTTGTGTAGTAAACTAGCTTTTGAACTTTATTTTCTTCTCTGATTATGGCAGAATTTGTAGCTGATTCAGAGACAACTAAGTACAAATACAACCTTTCTTCTAAAATTGGTTGGGAGAGCAATGGGGGTGATCCCAAGTACTTTTTTTAACTCCAGAAAAGCCTTTTCACATTCGCCATTCTATTCAAAGCACTTTTTAAGCCCCTTAAAGAATGGTAGGTACCTGTTAGTATCTCGGGATACAAATCTGTTCAAGGTGGTTACTCATCGAGTTAGCCTTTGCACATCCTTCTTGCAAGTAGGGGACTACCAATCTGCGCTTTGATCTTGTTTGGGTTTACTTCAATTACCCTAAATACGCAAGAAAAATTCCTTCCTGAACGCTAAATACGCATTTGGTTGGATTCAACTTCATGTGGTGCTTCTCCAGCTGAGCAAAGGTTTGATTGAGGTTAGCAGTATGGTCGGATGCTTTTTTGCTCTTCATCAGCATGTTATTTACATATACTTCCATAATATTACCTATTTGCTCCTTAAAAAATTTATTCACCAATCTCTGTTAAGTATGACCTTCATTCTTCAAACCAAATGGCATAACATTATAACGATAACTTCCTCGGGGAGTAATAAAAGAAGTGTTTTCCCTATTTTCAGGCTTGATTTCAAACCAAATGGCATAACATTATAACTGAAGTATGCATTCATGAATCATAGCAGCTCATGCCCTGACGTAGCATCAATGAGTTAATCAATTCGTGGAAAAGGCAAATGGTCCTTAGGGCACGCCTTGTTTAAGTTTGTGAAATCCCCACACATTATCCACTTGTTATTTTTCTTCTTGACCATAACGACATTGGCCAACCAATCTAGGTATTTCACATCATCAATGAATGAATCTTTCTGAAGATTTTTAACTTCCTCTTCAATATCTTGGTCCTTCTCGAGGCTAAAAACCCTACGCCTTTGCTTCACATGCTTGGAATATTTACTAACATTAAGATAATGGCAGAGAAAATTAGGGTCAATTCCAAGCATATCTTCGTGACTCCAAGCAAACTCATGCTTCCTTTGTCTTACGAATGTCATTAATTCTTGTTTAAGAGCAAGATCCAACGTTGTTCCTATTTGAGTAGTCCTCTTTGGATTATCATCATCTAACACGATGTTCTCCATTACTTCCATTATTTGACCTTTCACCAATTCTATTTCTTCTCTTGGATCAAAGGTTTCAACCTCAAATTTTCTATTAGGTTCAGAGGTGTCCAATTGGTAAGTGATGGCCTTTCCATTTATTTCTTCCAAATTTTCTTGCTCGGTAAATAAGTAGTAGCTTTTTCGAGCTACTTTCTCGTCACCTTTTACCACTCCTACCCCAAACTTGGTCAGGAACTTCAAATATTGATGGACTTTAGACGACACAGCTTTGAATTTCTTCAATCCTACTCTTCCCATAATCATATTGTAGGCAGAATTTACATTTTTGTCGATTACAAAGAAACGTATCTTCTCTGTCTAACTTACTGGCCATGTACCGATCAACACTTCCAATTTGATTGTCCTCAGAGGAAATACCTTTTCGCCAGAAAAACCTATCAGAGGCCTGTGATAAGGTTCTAATTGGCTAAGCTTTAAGTTCAGAATGTTAAAGCAGGGGAAAATATGATATTCGTCGAACTGCCGTTATCAACCAACCTCTGGAAATAATTATATCCTCCCTTGTGACTTTGATTACTAAAGGATAATCATGGGGGTATAACACCCCTAAAAGGTCATTTTTAGAAAAACCAATCACCAGCTTGTCTTTGTTAACCTTCCTTGATCGATCTTCTTCGACTAAGTTAATCCTCTGGATATAGGAACAAGCTTGAGACTTAATAAGGTAAGCTTTCCTTTCAGCAATATGATCCCCTCCTCCTCCATCGCCACATGTAATCATTTGACAATGAAAATATCCAAAACTGAGCATGAATACCTCGCGTTCTGGTTGTCTAGGTTTCTTGGGTACATTGGGAACATCCTCTTGATCATCTTTGTGAGTTCTATTTTTCTCATCTTTGGGCTTGTATGGAGATTTTGACCTTTGTCGAGCTCCACTATTGTTCTGCTAATCAACAAACCTATCTATCTCTCCTCTTTGGATGAGTGATTTAATTTCATTCTGAAGATAAAGACAGTGATTTGTCGTATGTTCGTGATCCCTATGAAATTCATAGTATTTGGACGTGTCCCTCTTGGCATAAGGTGTTCTTAGCTTTTCAGGCTAACGTACATCCTCGTTGTGCTTTATCTCCTCCAAAATATGATGTATACCCATTGTTAAGGGAGTTTAATTATTATACTTTTTAAGTCGGTCTATATTCCCTTTTTTCTTTGATTCCCTATGGTCCTTAGGATCTTTGTGCTCCTTTTCATCGGTTTTACCTTCAGCCTTTACTTCTGAGTTTTGCTTAACTGCCATTGCTTCCTCCACGTTCACAATTTTGGCTGCCTTTGCCATTAGCTCTGCCATCTTTTTCGGAGGATCTTTAACAAGTGTGTAGTAGAGCTTCTTGGGAAGCAACCCACTCATAAAGGTTGTAATGGCTTGTTTTTCTTCATAATCAACAACTTCCAACTTCTGATTATTAAAATGAGTGATGTAATCTCGGGTACTCCCTCCCATTTTTTGCCTTACACTGAGCAAATGAGCTACTCATTTAACTGGTTTGGCTCCAAAGTAGAAGTTACCAATGAATAGCTCAGAAAGCTGATGAAAACTAGAAATATACCCCCGAGGAACCAGATCTGAGCAGGTCCTATAATTGTCCCTGAGAATACCCCGTATCTCATTTCATCGGGGACGGCATAAATACGAGCTGCTGCCTAATAATGATCTTTGTGAAGTATGGGAATAGTTTTCCCATCTTGTTTTGGAGTAATTATTGGAGATTTAAACTTTAAAGGTGTAGGAAAATCCCCAATAGCTTGTACAAAAGGAGATCCCTTCACAAATCTTCTTTGCAAAGGGTTCTGAGCCTTAGCCATTTCTCTCAACCTATCTTCCAATCACTGGATGAAACCCTTCCATGCATTATTACCAGCATCAGATCTGTGTGTTTTAGCTCTTTCATTTCGATTGACTATTTATGCTGAACTCTCCTTCTGTGAATGCTGGTCGGCATGAGCAGTTCGTTGGGCATCTGATCTAGATTGGGTTGAGCCTTCACGTTAATCGATTGGTGGTCAAGTATTTCTCAATAATTCCCTAGGAACATTTCTATTCCCTCCGGGTCCCAAATGATCAAAGGGACGTGCTCGACTTAGCATTTCCAATGCACTCAATCTTTCAGGAGTAAAAGATTTTTTGTCATAGGGATCCGATGTTCTAAGCGAAGAACTTACTCCTAGGCGATATGAAGTATCTCTAATAGTCTTGGATTGGCTATGTCTACTACTTCTTGGAGGTGGTGGTGGAATATTTCCACGAGCAGATAAGGAAGGTGTCCTGGCTTAGAAGGTGTGCACTAACTGGTTTATGGTATCTTGCATAGACTCTTGTCCTCTGGCGAGACTAGCCAATATTTTAGTCTAATAGTTGTTAGTTGGTGGAGCAAAGGGAACAGGCGGGATATGATCATTCCTGTTACTTGACTCAGGAATATCAGTCATGCTTGAAATAGATTAGTGAAAACATTTATAAACACATTCCCACAGACGGCGCCAGTCTGTTGACACAAAAAACTAGAATTCATCTAATTATTTGATTATAGATATATAGGTAAATAATAGAGACAAGTAAGATTTTTAAAGTGGTTCGGCTGAAGGGAAAATCCTAGGTTCACTGTCATGTATTGCCTGTTTTTTACTTAGATTGTATTTCGGTCCCTTTTATTGTAAGGATTACAATGTATTTATATTCCACTAGGGGATCAAGAGTCAGAATGTTAAAGGATAGAATGACTTTATAAATTAGGCATTTACAATAGTAGATATTGTTCATAATGCATATGATTGTTGGTGCTTTGTTGACAGTGTTGGTCAGTCTTCTTGGTGTTGGTCGGTATCCCAGTATAATGGTCGGACTTCTAGGCCTTGGTCGTCAGTTACTCCATAGTGGATGACACGTGTCTAGTTCTGATTGGTCCACATAAGTGGGTAAAATTTGGTATCAACAATATGCATTAATATTCATTCACACAGTATTAAAAAGTCCAATTTAAGTTCATTTTAAGTAAATTAATTCTAAAATTACTATGTGTCCACCAAATGTGTACGCTCTTCCACCAATTTATGTTCACCCAAATATCAACCAGTTAACGAAGATGTGAACAAGGCCATAACAGTTAACCAAGAAGTTATAACTATGTATAAGACTATGTTGTATAAAAGAAAAGATAAGTACAATTACCTGAATAAAGAAAGCACTGAGAATCAGTTGATCTTCGAAATTGTTCTCCAATTACATGTGAACATGGAATGAAAAGAAAATATGTTAACATATTATTTAATCTAAAATGTTAACATATTAATCTATTCTGAACATATAATTATTGTATCTCATGTTACTCAAAACTTTCATTTAAATAGAAAGTGTATTCATTATATATATGTGTATATGTTATACGTGTACGCGTATGTGTATTTGTGTGTGTGTGTGTGGGCACGTGTGAGTACATAAGTGACTTCTTGTATTTATAAGAATTCACATGTTATACGTGTGCACATATGTGTATATATATGTGCACGTGTGAGTATGTGTGTATATATGTGTATGCATATGTGAATATTTGTATATATGTGTGAAATTATGTGTGTATATATATTTGCGATTGTGTAAAAGTATATACATGCGTGTGTGGGTGTGTATGTGTGCGCGTGTGAGTATATGCGGGATTTCATGTATGCATAGAAATTCATGTGTTATACGTGTGCGCGTATGAGTATATGTATGTGTGCGGGTGTGAGTTTATGTGTATATATGTGTATGAGTGTGTGTTTATATATGTGTAAAATTATGTGTATATATATATGAGTTTGTGTAAAAGTATATATATGTGTCTGGGGGTGTGTATGTGTGCGCACGTGACTATATGAGGGATGTCGTGTATATACAAGAATTCGTGTGTTATACATGTGCGCGTATGTGTGTATATATGTGTACGCGTGTGAGTATGTGTGTATATATGTGTATGAGTGTGTGCACATATGTATATAGGTGTGAAATCGTGTGTATATATATGTGTGTGATTATGTAAAAGTGTATATTTACGTGTGTGTGTGTGTGTATGAAAGTTACTATTCTAATGCATATGAAATATCATAACTCATCAATGGTGTAATTAATTAAAAAGTTACTATTCTAATGCGCATGAAATATCTTTATACCAATCACGTATATGGTTTCAGATTTCAATATACCAAATTGTGTCCAATTTCATGTAGAAACCCAATTTCAATATTTTACATTGACACAACTAAATGAGTCCAATTTCATGTATATACCCAATTTAATATCAATTTCACATTTACACGATGTATATATCAAATTTCAATATCAATTTAACATTTACACAACAAAATGGGCCCAATTTCATATATATTTTAATATCAATTTCACATTTACACGATGTATATACCAAATTTCAATATCAATTTCACATTTACACAATAAAATGGGCCCAATTTCATATATATACCCAATTTCAATATCAATTTCATATGTACACAACCAAACGGGTCCAATTTCATGTATATACCCAATTTCAAGTTTACGCAACCAAATGGGTTCAATTTCATGTATATACCCAATTTCAATATAAATTTCACATTTACATAGCCAAATGGGTCCAATTTCATGTATATATATACAGACATGTATAATCTCTCTCTCTCTGTGTGTGTGTGTGTGTGTATATATATATATATATATATATATATATATATATATATATATATATATACACCCAAGTGTAGCCTCATCATTAGCAAGCCTCAGCTCAGCTCAGCCGAGCCGACATTATTCACCAATCAAGTTAGAGAGTCATGTCCCTCTCTTGAACGACTGTTCATTAGCAATATCGGCTTCATACTAGCCTCTTAGGACGAAAACTATCATTCCCTCACCAATAGCCTTGTCTTTCGCATGCCTCAACTCCGCTGAGCCGACATTATTCACCTATCAAGTTAGAGAGTTATGGCCCCCTCTTAAGAGTCTCTTCATCAGCAGTCTCGGTCTCATACTAGCCTCTTAGGCAAAGACCTATCATCAAACCCATCATTCGCGTGATGTCACACTTCAGTCCAGACCATCAGTTACCCAATAGGACATTAGATGTATCAACCTCAGCCAGGCCGAGACCTACCAAGACTATATACATCTCACACGTGACATAGGTTTCCAGCATGACTAATCCACGTCAGTACACGGTTATAACAAGATCTCAAGGGCATGTGAGGGAATATTGCATCATCATTACACACTTGTACCAGGGACATGTATCTATACCATATTCAAAGCTTCACCATGCACATGCTTCTTACATGCTCACTACACCAAAGCAATCAATTAGTAACACTACTGTAGTGTTACAAGAATAATTATTAACACTAAATAAGTTTTAGAAAAAAGTTGCGGGGATCAAATTACTAACACTTTGTTATTGTTAATAAATTATGTGTTACTAACACTATTTTACTGTTACTAAACTGTTATTAAAGTGTTACTAAATTTTGCGCTACTAACATTGTTTTACTGTTATTAAATTGTTACAAATGAGTTAAATTCCTAACATACTTTTACCATTACCAACATTTCTAACACAATTTTTATAACACATTTAGTAATGGTACGGGTCCGTTACTAATATTAATAAAATTATATATATATATATATACATATATTAGCGGGCACTATATGCATATATTAAAAGTGAATTTTAAAGTATATAAACATAAAATTAAAAGTGATTTTTATATACCTTAAACTTTTTAGCGTGTGTGCATGAAACAAACATACCTTAAACTCTAAATACCTTATACTCACATACCATAGTTCGTAAGCTATGTAGCGAAAGGACAACATGACAATAGTTAATGACATATGTTAACAGTGATTAGTACAATAATCTGAATGTGAATTCTACACATAAACAAAGCTCCAAAGGTCAAAAAGGCATATTCAAGTCTAAAACAACACATAAAAAATTATGAATATCAACTTTGATACATCTTGGTGGCTGAGGCAAGCTGCTTATGAATTCACATTTTAAGTACAAACTTGATTTACATTGCTCAAAAGAATCTACCTTATATATTGAGGATAACCATGAATAATAACTTAAAAAGAAGTATATAAATGCTACAATCTTTTGTTGACCACTGTTCTGGTGAGATCTTTTTTGTTGCACGCCAATACTAATGTTTCCTTATGTACGGGCTTCTGGCGAATGTCCAAATTTTGAAGGTCCAAAGTGCATCTTTATTGCTTACATCTTGCTATTTCACATTAATAAAAAAGGTCCTATTAGAAAACTGAAGAAAGATGTCGTTAGTATCCTATCTAAATACTGAAATCCATGTAAAATACTTGAGGTGTGTGTGTGTGTGTGTGGGGGGGGGGGGGGGGGGGGGGGGGGCTCGTGTACTTATTAAGATGTTAAGTAACATAACAAACCTAAGGTAAGAGTCACACAAAATACAATGTTGAATGAGATATTTTATAAAATATTTAGTAAGCAAGTTAAAGTCCGCTTACCTGACATTTGAAACACGATAAGGTAATATGTTCATGGGTTCCTCAACTGAGAAAATAACTAGTCAACGTATCAAAATGCACCAGCAGGAGAGAGAGAGAGAGAGAGTGAGAGAGAGAGAGAGAGAGAACATTTTATTGATCATGTAGTAGAACAACAGAAGCAGGTCAAACCTCTTGGAGTTTACTGTTTTGAGTTGCATAATTTACAAAATCATCTCTATTACTGCAATTCTACACTGAAAAGATTCACAAATTGTCTTCTATTACATCTAGTACGTGCAATTTCTCAATGGCAGTCGGTAAAAATAATGAATGAGAAGGCCAGAACAGATTTAATACACCAAAGGGGCAAACAAATGTAATCTAATACAATCCAACAGAGATATATCTTGTTTGCACATTAAAATTAGTGAATTGACACTGTCTGCTTGCTAATTTACTTTTGTCAAATAATTTTCTATCACTTTTAATAAGAGTAAGTCAAAATGCACAGTAAAAAATTACCTGAGTAAATATAATATTGCATTTACTTATAAAATTCATTAACCATAAAACTGTAATCGCAAGGTGTGGGGATCAAATCTAATTAACACAGTAAATTATTATCAAATCCAAAGTGCATCTTGGATGGACTAACATTCATGGCTCTTGAATAATATGCCTTGTCAAATCAAGATCCCAGCACATTGAATGTTGCTCATCATTTGCAAAAAACTAAACAAAATAAATAAAATGCAACAAAGAACCAAAAGCCCTAATTGAAATGCAAAAAAGATTCAAAAAAAAAAGTATGCATTTGAAAATGTAACAAAGTAAGATACCTCGTGGTGTCGTTTATGGCTTTCGATTTGAAACCCAAATGTAACAAAGAACCAAAACCCATAATTGAAATGCAACAAAGATTCAAAATAAAAAAAAGGATAAACCATGTAAAAGGTTCCATAATTTTGAATGTGAAAAAGGATTGCATACCGAAATGAATAGTTGTTTACATTTTAGGAGCATTAAGTGTTTATCCAATGTTCTTACATACGTCTAACCCAAAAATAATATAGGCATTATTATTTGTTCAGGTAATATTTTAAATATCACATGGATTTAATACACCAGTAATAATTTTGTAAATATATCAATGTCATAAAATAATTTTAATGAATATAGCGGTATATCTATGATTGTAAAAGAAATGGAAGAGAAGGCCAGAATATATTCTTTTCAATACTAAATTTCTCTTTCATATTACTAACAAAATTAAGGGACACTGTACAAAAACATTAAGAGTAAAAAATAATTAAGAGTAGCTATACCTTCATCACCGTCAGAGCTTGATTATATGCCGAAGCAGAGGTCCGAAGCTTGATCAAGAGCTGAAGCAGAGCTTGAGCAGAGGTTATCACTAGATCACAACTTGAGCAGAGGTTGGGTATCACCGGATCAGAGGTCGGGTATCATCATGTCTTGAGTAGAGGGACGGAGCAGAGGCAAGGAACATGGGATTCTAACTTCGACAATAAATTGTATTTGTGTAGTGTGGATTTTTGCTGCTGACCGGGTATATTAGGTTAGGTTATATTTTTAATTTTTTTTTAAATACTGGATGAGGCATGTGTACCCCATGACTGTACTCGCTCCGCCACTGATCATAAACAACGAACAATTCAATAAGTTCTCCCCCCAAAAAGTTAAACAAATCTAACAAAGTGAGAAAATTCCCTCATCATTTTCAAAAAAGATGAAAATACAACCTCTTTTATGAACTTCTTTAGCGGCGGTTGGGGTGTAGTTACAACTTTTTACTATCTTAGGGAGTATACTAACTTCGCCCCAAATTAACAGTTTTTTTTTTTAAATGACGGGTTTTTAAGGATTCAATCAATCAATGGGAAATATAAGCTTGTTCCCTAGCATTGTCTATAGGACGTAGTACAATTCAAACTAATCAATTGTTTAGGGTAAAAAGCGAAGATTGAGATAAAAGGTAAAGCTTCTGGTACAACATTTAAAATTGAAAATATAGAGTATTAATTACCTGTAATGTAATGTAAGTAGATTATTGCCTAATTATGAAATGAAGACGACAACTCGTTGTTATCCAAATCAAAATTTGCAACAAACACAACAAAATACACTTTTTAAAGTAAAGCTCCAAATCACTTCAATCAATGTGTTTAAACATTGATGACTTTAGAAGAGGCATATGGCATTTTGTAAAGTAAAATGAATTGATGAGCTATTAAAATTTCTAAAACTAACATTAAATATGATTATAACTCATATTCCAAAAAAATTAATTCCAAATGAGGGTAACGGCAAAAAATAAGTTTTGCAAAATGAATATATAAAGAATTAATATTCCAAAAATGATAGTTAATATTCCAAAAAATAACTGTTGCAAAACGGATGTTACATGCCATTATATGTTATGATTTTCACCCATCTTTATTTTTAACTCGCCCAAGACAGGTCATTTGACACTCTCTGTCAGAATTATGGTTTTCCCATTCAACATCGAAGATGACATATGGAATCAATTAATAATAAACAACATAACAAGTAAAGCAACTACAATTTATTTTTTGTATATATGATTTTCACCCATCTTTAATTCTAACTCACCCAAGTATTCCCCATATTCACCTCTGAGATGCAGTCTGATCTCATTTCCATGCTCAAGAGGTTCATTCCACAAATCCTCTGAAATCATAAAAGCCCCATCAAACTTTGACTCCCATACATAACTGAAATGGAGAGAATGTTTAGCAATTGTAAATTGACAAACGTTGATATACATAAAAAGAAAATTTATAGCGCTTAAATAAAAACAATCGAAGTCCTGGCCCAACCCTTAAAGAATGCTAATCAATCCCGAGATATGACATTATAACAGAAGAACATGGATTGATTTGGAAAGCCTTTTGATAGTGATGTTCTGAGAACTCAAACTTTTCTTGTTGAAGGTAGATCATGCCAAGGCCATACCAGGCATTGTAGTGTTTTGCATCAATCCGAAGGGGGATCTATGGTAACTTCTAATTCAATTCTCAAAATCCTCTAAGGACACATATCTGTAAAAAGTCTTGGTCCTAATGTTACAGTCTTATCACCAAGGAAAATCCCTTCATTAGAGAACTCTCCATCCTCCTCTAAAAAGGCTTCACATGAGCGTTTATGATTTCCATCTAACGAATTTGGCATGTAATCCATGCAATATCTAACAGATTCAAGTACGACATATGACTCTATAATGAAACTTTCAACATACCTCTTATTACTAGGTATACCTTTAAAATATTTCATCGTTTTGTTTGTATAAAGCAATAAAAATTAATAATAACCAATGTTAACATGAATTGGGCATAATTAAAAGACAAAAAATCACATTTCTAACAGATACATCCAATGAGTGTTTGTTAGTCCACAAACCAAGGCTTCATTTGCTAGATGCACAGTGAGGTGAATGCTAATATCGAAAAATAATAGTGGAAAATATTTCTCTAACCCGTAGAATGCTTCAACAACCACGCGTTTAGCTTTTAGGATATCTTATCGAATGATGAACTTGGAGCACAACATGTTAAAAATAAGCATAACGGTGGGACTGCTCTCTCAAATCTCTATTTTTTGAGAAGGCATGTTGGAGCAACTCGGGTAACAAGTGTTATATTATGAAATGATAATCGTGGGACTTTAATGAGTGCAGAGATGGGGGATTAAGACTTACAATATTGCTCAAGTTAGACGAAAAATTGGTAGGAGGCTTTAAGTCTTTCAAAATTTGGTAGAATTGTCTCTTTTCCTCTTTATCGAAGATGAATGGTGCCATTAGTTTTATATTTTTCTCCATGCGCACATCCACTTTAAGCCATTGGCCGCTGTGTATGCCCATGTCCTTCATATCCAATCTGACCTTTTCAATATCCTTTATTTTACTAGCACCAAGAATTATGTCTATTAAATGGTCTGCAACATTCTTCTTGATGTGCATCACATCAAATACATATCAAACTTGATGATATCACAAGTATTCCAACTAAAAAAAAATTGGATTTTTTATACCATGATTCATTAACTTCAACACTGTCGCTTTTATCCACATCACTTTAACTTCCATTCGCATTATCAAACTAACACTTCTTAGAAGGAAATTTTGAGGCTTTGACAGGTACATACTTGATTTTGCTCAACTTTCCACAAGTGCATCTCCATTAGTTCGAATCAAGGGAGTTCTTGTGATTTACGTCCCAAACCTTTACCACTCCTAAATGGTTGATTATTATCAAGAAACATATGATAGTTTGTGTAAACTATATTCCCATTGTTAACTAACCGAATTGATGGCGTTTCACCACCACAAATAGGACATGCATTGTATCCATGTGTTATACGTCCAGATAAATTTCCATATGTGGGGAAATCATGAATCCCCCACATTATCATAGCTCTCAATGTAAATTGTTCCATTTTGTGCAAGTCATCTATCAACGGTTAAAAATACATTAATATCTTGACCCGGTGCCTTTGGCCCAGGAATTAACAAAGACAATATTTTAAACTCACACTTCAAGCACAAAAATGGGCCTATATTATAAGGCACAATCATAACTCACCAATAATTATAACTACTAGATTTCATACCATGGGGATTGAACCCATCTGAAGATATGGTAACCCAAACATTGCGCCCTGCTTTAGTAAAATTAGGCCATCTATTTTTTAGCATGCTCCACTGAGCTGAATCACAGGGATTTTGTTAAGTATCCCATTAAGTTATTTCTTAATGGTTCCACGTCATTTCTTATTCTATCCAAGGTATAGTGTATAATTTCCTTAGCCTTGGAATCAAACAAAAATGTCTCAATACTTTCATCGGTTCTTTGCATACCCTTTTTCCTGTCCTCATCGTCACTAAATATCTTGGGACACACAGAGGACATTATTCTAAGTCTTCATTCTCTTTCCAATATAAAATATAGTTATTCTCTCAGGAATGAATGTAGTTTACTTTCATCCCTAAGTCTGTCATCATTCTCTTCATTTGCGGATACTTTTCTAGTATAGTGTTTTCTTTCGGGAGCCACCTTTTTATAATCGACAAAACAGTTTTAACGCTATTTCCCGACCAATCAAACTTCTTATTCAAAGTAGGCAATTCCACAATTGCATAGAAAGTAGTCTCAGGTCCGTCATATGAAGGGTACTATTTCTTAGTTGTTAATCCATTGTATTATTAATACTTCTCATTATTAACATGTGATTTTTCTGCTTGGTTAGGTTCTCCATAATGTTGTTCGTGCACTCTGTGAACATGTCAAATATGTCTCGAAGCCTTTAATTCTTAATGTTTTCATCATTTTCGACATGTCCTTTACAATCAATAGTAACTATAATGGGATTTGAGGATCTTATTTCACCATATAAAACCAATGTAGTATATGTAAAATCTATACCATCCCGAATCAAATGACTCCTTATATATGACGCACTGAACCACTTCTTATTTCGACAGGTAACACATGGACATGGAAATGTCAAGAGATGGTGTCTATTGTTGCAATTGTAAAATCAAGGAATGATGTTACTCCATTTATGTATAACTCACTTAGTCTCTTCCTCTCAGTCATCCATCATTTGTTTAATATTTGGGACATTATGCACTACCAAAAAAAACATCATTATTTTATATAAAAGGATAGTGTGCACCTTTGGACTTACATGATACACTTTACCCAAAAGGTAAAGTAGCATTGGCAACTCAAAATAAGTAATGGTATGGTAGTGTTAGTAATCTAAAATAAGTCTCTACGCAAGTTTTCCCTCTACATGAGTACAAAAGAACTTAAAAGCGTTAGTTCATGGATAATTGTGTTTTAGAAAAATGTAATGGACACTGGATTTTCTCACTTAAAATGTCCTATTTGTCCCCAAAACACAATCAGATGCTTAGTTACACCTACAAACCCTTGCCAATAAAAAACAAACCACAAAAGTTTTAAAACCCAAAGATTCGAAATGAATGCAATGGACATTGGATTTTCACACTTAAAATGTCCTATTTGTCATAGAAACATAATCGGATAGCTAGTTACACCTACAAACCCTTGCCAACAAAAAATAAACCACAAAAGTTGTTAAACCCAAACATTCAATCTAAATGCAATGGACATTGGATTTTCTCACTTAAAATGTCCTATTTATCCTAAAAACACAATTTGATGCCTAGTTACACCTACAAACCCTTGTCAACAAAAAACAAACTAAAAAACGTTTTAAAACCTAGAAATCACCAAGTGCTTAAAAATAATGCTATGGGACGAATGGTGGTTCAAGTTACGAGTTTGGGAATATGAAACTTAGCAACATGTTTATTGTCCGAGTTAGAAATTGGGATTATATTTATAGTTAACATAAGGTTCACAAATCAAGTTAAGAATTGGATCTTGGGACTATATTTCCACAAATGGTCTTTGAATCCCCATTAAACAATCACATGATGAATGAGAAATCCCTAGTTTAATTTCAGTTTGATTTTAGCTTTTTATATATATTAAGTTATTGTATAATTACAACAGAGATAATCAAATCAAAGGAAATCAATGGATAAAGAATGAGAAAAGAGGCAAAAAAACCAGCCTGGAGATGAAGTTTCTAATGAAAAGAGGCAAAATCGCTAGAAGATGTGGGAGAAAAAGCCGCAAATCGGAAGACGATGTGAAACTCATCGAAACTCACTAGAAGATGTGGAATTTACCGAAAATCGCTAGAAGTATTCGTAGAAATATCTATAAGTATTCATCCTATTTGGGAGAGAGTATTTGCAGCTCCCGCTCAAATTTTTGTGAGAAAACATATTTGGTTTTCTTTGGGAGGGAACTCTCCTGCTCCTATTTTGTGAGATTTATTATTAAAATTAATTTTTACTTTATTATTTGACATAGTAAATCTTATTAGTAACACATATCTTAATTTACTAACAGTAAATTGCTATTAGTAATTGTAACAGTATAATAGTGTTAGTAATCAATAAATTTATGTCTTACTAAAACTGCATTTTGGTGTAGTGTTGGGGTACAATGCGCATACCAGGCAATATATATTCTCAAATTCTTCCCCAATGGACAAATCCAAAATTACAAACCCCATACAAAATTATTTAAATTATAGTGGAGGGATAGATCTTAAGTGTCGTACAACTAAGGCCATTAGAGACTCATTTCATAGTGAAAACCTCACATCCCTTCATAGTGGAGTAGGCTGAAATGCTGAACCACTTACATTTTAGTGTTCATCCTCTTCACCTCACCTCCTTGTTCTATTTTCATATATGTTCTGCTTGCATACCTCCATTGTTATGCTATGTTTAATCTTGAGATGCATATACAAATTTAAATGGTGAT